>APFE031643075.1:128303-139781 GCA_000404065.3 Pinus taeda | reverse complement strand
TCCATTATCAGTGCGAATAGACTCAATATGAGATTGTGCATCATTTTCAATCCATTTATGAAAATTCTTGAATGTTTGAAAAGCATCAGATTTGTTCTTCAATAAATAAACCGAGCACATTCTGGTGTAGTCATTATTAAACATCATGATATATTTATTTCCATTTGGAGAAGGAACATGCATTGGACCACATAAATCTGAATGAATGAGTTCAAGTTTCCTATCTGCTCTTGAATGTGAATCATGAAAATATTGTTTGCTATGCTTTCCTAGAATGCAAGCATCACATTGCTTAAGTTTTCTAGGAATTGTAGACAAACCAGCAACACCATTTTTATTCAATAAGTGGATACTGTCATAGTTCAAATGTCCAAATATAGCATGCCATAATAAACTTGATGGTAGTGTACCTTCTTCATGATGAGCATTGTATGAGAAATGTTGTGCATGAGAAGAGGTTCCTTGCACTTTGAGAAGCCTTTCTTCTTCTATTCCCCTCATCACAAGTGAGTGGTCAGATGCCTTTCTTACCTCAAGCTTGCCATCAAACATATGAATGGAATGACCTTGCTGACAGATGTGGACCAAGGACAACAAGTTTCTCTTGAGCTGTGGGAGATATAGAACGTGATCCAGAAGAAAGTCTGGAAGACCAGGCAGTTTAAGCCTGATTGTGCCAAGCCCTGATGGCTTGATTTTTGATTGATCTGCAAAGTATACTGCTCCATCAACATTGTCAGTGAAATTTTCAAAAAAATCTTTTCTATGAGTCATGTGGCAGGTTGCTCCTGAATCAAGCAACCAATCATTTTTCTAGGAAGCAAGTGAAACATTAAATAAATCTTCATTTACTCCAATGTTACATTGTGCCTCAACATAGTGAGAGGATTTAGGTGCTTTACCTTTCTCTGTATCATCAGCTTTACCTTTCTGTTGATTTCTTTTCTGCTCAATTTTGTCCCATGGTAGCTTGCATGTAGAGGCATCATGTGATCCATTTCTTTTGCAGTGAATGCATTGCAAATCTGCCTTTTCTCCTTAAGAATGTCTGCCCCCCCTGCCTCTGAAATATCTTCCTCTTCCTCTTCGACCACCTCTTCCTCTTGTAGAATCTTGAGCAGGATGCTTTTCTTTATGAGCAAGGCACACTGTTATGCTCTTAACCTGCAAAAAGATACCCAAATACAGAATATGCGAAGAAAGATACCCAGAACATAGAATAGTGAGAGTCAACAACAAATATTTTATTATTCAAAAAGCAACGTTCACTGGTCTCTTCGAGGGGGCAACCACCAATAGAGCAGAGCTCGATTCAAAAATAAGACACGATGCTCCTCGTAAGGAGTCTCTAGCCTTTATTTATGACTCATACATGCAATACCATGGATGAATACCATGGGTTTTATTAATACCGTTTATCTAATACCATGGCCCATTTGCAACTAACTATGGTCCTGACATTAATTGTGGGTTAACCACTTACAATTATTAATATGGGCTTTATTGACTCTTTATTATGACTCGATCCCACTACATAAATAAGGGGGTTAGGGTGGGACCCTAACATGCCCTCCCCCTTAAGAATAGCCTTGTCCTCAAGGCTGAAGCTGCGGAAACTGCTGAAGAATAGTGGCTGGTTCCCAATTTGCATCTTCCGGAGAGGTGTCTTTCCACTTGACGAGAACTTCCCTAATCATGCGGCCACGCAGATGCCTTTCTTGTGTGTCTAGGACCTGTTCAGGTTGGAGCCAGATTGACCCTTCCTCGTCCAATTCAGGTAGAGTGGATTGAATTATGCAATTGTTCCCAATCACTTTCTTGAGGCACGAGACATGGAAAACTGGATGGATTTTTGCAGTAGGCGGCAAAGCCAACTTGTAGGCTACTTCTCCAATGCGTTGCAGTACTTGATATGGTCTGTAGAATTTTGGAGATAGTTTCTGAAAACCCTTGTCTTTGAGTGATGTTTGCTTATGTGGCTGCATTCTCAAAAAGAGCTGATCCCCTTTTTGAAATTGGCGCTCTGAGCGATGCTGGTCTACTTGTTGCTTCATGCGGTTTTGAGCTTGATGAAGATTCTCTTTAAGATGGGCGAGCATGGTTGTACGATTTTGTAGGAGTTGATCCACTGCTTGTACCTTTGAGCCCCCCTTGATATAAGAAGTAGGGGAAGGAGGGAGTTGACCATATACTGCTTCATAGGGAGTCATTTTGGTGGTGGCATGATAGTTGGTGTTATACCACCATTCAACCAGAGGTAACCACTGTACCCAAAGATGTTGCTTTTTTGAAGTGAAACACCTAAGGTAGGTTTCCAGACATTTGTTGACGGCTTCCGTTTGACCATCAGTTTGAAGATGATAAGAAGTACTGAGTTTTAGTTGGGTGCCTTGCAGCCTGAAGAGTTCCTGCCAAAAATTACTGGTGAAGGTCGGGTCGCGATCGGACACAATAGAAGTGGGCATGCCATGTAATTTGAAGATCTGATCCATGAAAGATTGAGCGACCAAAGTTAGTGTAAACGGGTGGGGTAGGGCGCAGAATTGAGCATACTTCGAAAGTCTGTCTACAACCACCATGATGACTGACTTGTATCCTGACTTTGGAAGATCTGTAATGAAATCCATAGAAACCTCTGTCGATATTGCTGCTGGGATGGGCAACGGTTGTAATGTGCCTGGTGCTTTGACGGTCTCCCCTTTGTGGCGTTGACAGACATCACATTCTGCTACAAAAGTGAGGATGTACTTTTTCATGCCTGTCCAAAAAAATGATCTTTTGGTGCAAGCATACGTCTTCTGAAACCCTGAATGTCTTGTAATGGGGGATGAGTGAAATTCTGCCAAAATGTGAGTTTTGAGGGTGGATGTTGGTGATATTACGACTCTGTCCCTGTAGCGAAGAATCTCATCCTGCCACGAGTAGCCCTTGGTGAAATTTGGATCCGCCTGCAATTGAGAAATAAGTTGGGAGAGCCCAGGATGTGAAAACCATTCCCTGCAAGCCTATTCAATCCATTCTGGAATGGGAAGGGAAATTTCTAGCAAGGTACTTCCCTCCTCAAATTGGCGAGATAATGCATCTGCTACACTATTTTCTTGCCCTTTCTTGTAAATGATCTCATAATCATATCCCAGCATTTTGGCCAGCCATTTATTTTTTTGTGGGGAGGATAGGTGTTGCTCCAAAAAATATTTAAGACTGTGATGGTTTGTGCGGATTTGGAAACATCGCCCCAATAAGTAAGGTTCCAGGTCTCTACTGCATGTAAAATGGCCATCATTTCCTTCTCATAGGTAGATTGGCCCAGGTTCTTCCCACTTAGTTGTTGGCTTGTGAAGGCCAAAGGTCGCCCTTCCTGCATTAAGACCGCCCCAATACCCGTACCCGAAGCATCACATTCAATGACAAAAGATTTGGTGAAGTCAGGTAGTGCTAAGACTGGAGTGGAACACATGGAATTTTTCAGAGCTGTAAATGCCTGTTGTGCGTCCTCATTCCAGAAGAATGAATTTTTCTTCAGGAGTTGAGTAAGGGGCTTCGCTATGCAACCATAATTGCGGACAAATTTGTGATAATAGCCTGTGAGACCCAAAAATCCTCGCAGACTCTTCAAGGTCTTAGGTTGAGGCCAATCCTGCATTGCCTAAATCTTTTTGGGGTCCACCTTGACACCTTCACGCCCCACAATGTGGCCCAAATACTCAACTTCTTCCATGCCAAACGAACACTTGGACATCTTGACAAATAATTTATGCTTGCGGAGAAGTTGTAAGAGTAGATCTACATGCTAAAGATGTGCGGCCCAAGTGCAACTATAGATGAGGATGTCATCGAAGAAGACAAGGACAAATTTCCTGAGATATGGTTTGAGAAGGTGGTTCGTAAGGCTCTGAAAAGTAGATGGGGCATTACAAAGACCGAATGGCATGACCAGGAACTCATAATGGCCTTCATGAGTTCGGAAAGCAGTCTTTGGAATGTCGACTTCCTTCATGCGAATTTGGTGGTAGCCTGAGCGAAGATCTAGCTTAGTGAAGAATTGAGCCCCATTGAGTTCATCTAGCAAATCATCAACCACCGGGATGGGAAATTTATCTTTGACTGTCAACTTATTGAGGGCCCTGAATTCTGGACACATCCGCCACTCCCCATCTTTCTTGAGCACCATGACCACCGGTGATGAATAAGGACTAATGCTGGGGCGAATGACACCTGCTTCCAAAAGTTCCTTGATTAGTTTTTCTATTTCATTCTTTTGGGTGAACGGATATTTGTATGGGCGCAAATTTGGGGGTTGGGCCCCTGGAACCAAGGTGATGCTATGATCATGTTCCCCTCTCGAGGGTGGAAGCTCATGAGGCTTGTCAAAGACCGTCAGATGGTTATTTAAAATCTGTTGCATCTCAGGATGAATCGACAAAGACTTGGTTTCGATTGCCTGGATGGCATTAAATTGAGCTATAACTCCATGATGGCCCTTTTTTAGCAATTTTTCCATCCTATGCGAGCTGATGATAGAGGGAGCTCCCGCCTGGAGTCCACGGAGGGTATGTGTGGAGTTGTTCTGCTTAAAACTCATATATAACTCCTGGAAATCCATTGTGATTGGCCCAAGACTGCGAAGCCATTCAGCACCGAGGACAATGTCGCACCCTCCCATGTGTATGGCAAACATGTGAGTCTTCAACTGATAATCCCCCATTTGAAGTTTGAAATTTTCACAGCGGCCTTCACATTTCATTGTGCCCCCATCCGCAATTTGGACTTGGAAGTTAGAAACTGCTCGTACAAAACAATGCACTGCTTCCACGACTTTTTGATGGATGAAATTATGTGTACTTCCACTATCAATCAAGACTACTACTGGGCGATGTTTAATAAAACCTCTGATTTTGAGAGTTTGAGGTGAAGAAATCCCTGCCAAAGCATGCAGTGAAATAACTGGTTCGTCAAGGACATTGTCCTTTTGGTTGTCGTCTTCTACCGCCTCTTGTTCCTCCAGTGGTGGATCTTCCTCCGATGAGCTGTAATTAGTGGCATCAATTTGAAAAAATTTGGGCTCCTTGCATTTATGACCTGGGGAGTATTTTTCATCACAGTAGTTACATAATCCTTGCTTTCTTCTTTCGGCCATTTCTGCAGGTGACACCTTTTGAACCTTAAGTATTTGAGTCGTGCTGTGAGCCTGTGGGGGGCGACCCTTAGCGGTGAAATTTGGGCGACTGTACTGGGCCGCTAACACACATTCCGCGTTAGGAGCTACCTTGCAAGCCTCCGTCCATGTGGGAGGGTGGTGCAGTAGGACGTGGGCTTTAATGGCTTCTTTAAGACCGCTGATAAAACATTTCGTGTAGAACACATCTGTCCCAGTCTGTCGGAGCTTAGTAAGACGACCCAAAAAAGAAGATTCCTGGTCAAAGCGTTTTGTAAGAGCTTTTTTAAAGGTGGCCAAAGTCACAAAAGGTGCATTGCAATGTTGATGCCATTCCCACCATTGCCACCTTTCATTGTCCAAGTACATGCTCCCCACCATAAGCTGAGTCTCATTATCTAAGATGTTATTCAGATTGAAATACTGCTCCATTTTTGCTATCCATGTTGCTGGGTGAGAACCATCGAATTTATGCATATCCAACTTGGGAGGTCGCGGACGGGATTGTTGTTGGGGGGCCCAGAGGTGAAGAGTATGGCTAGACTCACCCTCATTGTGTCCATTGCCAATATACGCCTCCTCATGGGCTTCCTCCTTGCCCTTCGGGATTATGCTCAGGATTATGCTAGTTAGTCTGTCAATCTGAGTTTGGAGGGATTGCAAGGATTGTTCAAGTTTGTCCATCCTCTCATTGGCCATAGCTTGAGCTCTAGTTTCTACCATGCACTGGCCTGATGTTCTTGAAATTTGGGACCGCCCAATTTTTTTTCACTAAGAAGTGAATGGTACCATCGTGCTCAGCTCGTCGTCCTGATTCTAATGAGCTAGATCACCAATAAGCGCCCCGGGAGATCTCAGACTTTTTTTTTCTTTCCTGAAGACTCCTAACGGAGTTTTACTCCTTCCTTAGGAATACTGCAGTCGACGAATTCTCAAAATGTCAATGCTGCCAAAAGTCCTGCGAAAATCATGCTCCAGTATAGGAACCCCACACAACTACTCAGATCAGCTGGATCTAAGAGATCTGAATGGCGGATTGGATAGCTCTGAGCGATAGAACAGATTGCTACTGCGGATCTGATGGATCTAATAGATCGGACTGATGTCTGTTGCTGCTGCACCACTTTGTGCGAGCGGATTTGGCAGAGATGATGCGTGATCCCAATATAGAAAAGGGAAGTATGGTCTCGAGGAGTGTCAGGTGCTACAGATCGCAATATACATAAGGGCCTGACAGTAGTACTCAGCCCAATGTTTCGGGGCTCTAACTAAGGAGGATCAACCGTACCCTTAGCCGTACAACCCGACTACCCTATCGTACGGGCGAGTAATCTCTCCGAGTGCTGTTCTCGATGTACTGTAGCAGCAAGACGACTGACGGTTTATCTATGGCTAGGTTGCAGAGGAGCTAGGGAGCTTCCGATATACCCAGTAGGTACTTGGAATACAGTCCGTACGCGGTTCTGTCTAATGCGCTACTACTCGAAGGGGTACCCACAGGGGTTACAAGGGAGTCCAACAAGCGTGACCACCTCTTGTATTTCCTGTGTGCATGCCTCCCCAAATCCGCAGGTTTATGCGCTCAACGACAGATCCTGTAGTTTAAAGACGTCAGAACACGTCTCTAGCCAAAAGAATTTTTGCTAAGAAATGGAGATCCCACCGGCCCTGGAAAGTGCTTTGATACCACTTGTTATGATCTTAACCTGCAAAAATATACCCAAATACAAAATATGCGAAGAAAGATACCCAGAACATAGAATAGTGAGAGTCAACAACAAATATTTTATTATTCAGAAAGCATTGTTCACTTGCCTCTTCGAGGGGGAAACCTCCAATAGAGCAGAGCTCGATTCAAAAATAAGACACGATGCTCCTCGCAGGGAGTCTCTAGCCTTTATATATGACTCATACATGCAATACCATGGATTAATACCATGGGTTTTATTAATACCATCTATCTAATACCATGGCCCATTTGCAACTAACTGTGGTCCCGACATTAATTGTGGGTTAACCACTTACAATTATTAATATGGGCTTTATTGACTCTTTATTATGACTCGATCCCACTACATAAATAAGGGGGTTAGGGCAGGACCCTAACACACACAACCTCTTCAGAATATTCAGGGGCTGTCTTCTTTCCAAAAGCTTTCTCTTTTTCAGCAAACTTTTTCACAAGAGAGTCAAAGGTTATATCTTTGAGATTTCCATTTGCTTGCAATGACTCAAGATAATTGGAGTAAGTAGGATAAAGTGCCTTGAGAAAAGCAATAAGAGGAATATCTAATTCAACCTTAGTGGATTTGATATCATGCATTATAGACTTTACTTCAGATGCAAGAGCAAGATGATCATTATTTTGCAGTTCAAGAGTGAAGAGTTTAATCATGAGTTGAACAACTTCAAGTGTAGAATGTGAGTCATAGAGTTCTTTAAGCTTTTGTAAGGCTTCAAAGGCAGTTGAATATGACGAAATATGGAGACTCACTTCTTCATTTACAGATGCTGCGATTAATGCATAAGCTTTGCTGTTCTTGTTTTCCCAAATGACGAGCTCTTTGTCTGAGGTAGGTTGTATTGGGTCATTGTCTCCTTCTCCGACACACACTCCTTTCCACAACTCATTGAAAATGAGGGTGTGTTTTATCATCTAGGACCATTCAAGATAGTTCTCCTTGCCAGTGGGAACTATTCCCACCATGGATATGATTGAATGCATATTGTAGCAAAAAAAATTTCTGCTGCAAAAATTTTACTCTTAAAAAATATACTTCTGATGTGACTTGACAGCAAAATCAAATGTCAATTTACATTCATCTAGATAGAATATAATTGAATTTGGAAAAGTGAGCACCAAGAAAGGCTTATCAATGGAATAAGATGACAACCCACGAAGGAACAGATCATATGAATAGAGAAAATAACGCATACACAAAAACTCATACTCGCCCTCTTCATTTATATGTCAAATACATATCTACATAAAGCACAATGTTGTATGCGATATCTTTTGCTACATCCTTTGCGACATCGGTGGAAATCTCGGCGGCCGTTCTATGATTTACAAATGAATGTCACAAAAGAATATGTGAAAATGAAAAAAACTATGAAATGGGGGCGACACAAATGTGTATTGTGAGCGAGGGAAGGTAGTGGATGGACGAGTTGATGGTGAGAATGGGTGAAGCAAATGAGAACCGCTGGTTTTGTTTGATGACAAAACAGAAAGTAATTCCTTACATTAACCCCGCTCCCTGGCTAAAGATCTCCAACTAGTTGTTGAAGAAGCCTGCTGATCTCATGCCGCCTAAGTTCCGAGACTTGCTGCAATGAAAGCTTTAACCATATTTAACAGCTTCAAACATATACTCAACTGCATGTCAAACTGAAGTTCGAGTGTTGATTTGGACAGATTTTCGAAGAGAATACATCTCCGCTTTTATAATTTAGGCTAAAACTTACAGCAGACTCGATTTTTCTCCTGAAACACACAACATCACATCTGACTGTAAAAAAAAATCACCCAAAATACATCGATCACTATGGTTTGAAATCGAATTTCACTTGACACAGATGGAATTGCTGCCTCCGTCCACAAAAAATTTCGATTATTTACAGCTAATGGATATTTAGAATGAATGAGCTGAAGTTCCTCTACACCGATAGCGCTGCGCTGTTTGATAGGGTTTGTTTAGGAGAAAGGAAACAACATTCAAGGCAAGTAGCGGAACAGTAGCAGGCTTGACAGAAAAGGTCAGACAACTGACAATTGACACCAACAATTATATGGGCAATGAATTTATGAAACTTTTTTGGACAAAGAGTGCAGGTATGGAAGACAGAACGTAGGTAGTGTCGGACAAGCATTCAATCACTGAATTATATGGAGCGCAAAGAAGCAAATAAGGGAGTTACAAGGCACAAGAGCTAAAAAAAGGAGCTGGCTCTGATACCATGTCAGGGTAGGTAGTAATTCCATTAATCAAAAACTGATTCGTGTATTTTATTCCATCAGGGAGGTCTATTATATACGTGAGGGAGAGACTGTTCAGTTCGTCTCCCGATGACTGTTCATATTTCTCATTTTTTTATTTACATATATTTACCCAATCACAAGGATTAGGTGTCAACCAAAAACTTCACCACCACTTCCTCTCACCAGGAAAAGAGAGCTCCCCTGAACCTCATAGCCCAACTTGGTAGTGAATTCACTCGAGGATGGATTCTTTGTCTAAGATAATGAGTCATCATCATCCTCCAACAACTTGGTAAGAATGGAATATAGATTGCCAACATAATTTCTCCATTCAACTGCTTTTATATCCCTTAATCTAATAACGACATTTGATTTCCATCATGTTCTTCTCCATTCCTAAGGGGACTGGGCTTTAGCATCAACAAGGAAAAAATATTAGCACTATGAAGTGATTAAATTGGATATGCTGAAAGACAAAATCCATCCTCATATTCGAGCCAGACATCCAAGGTTTGGAGTGTTTTTTCAAGCAACTCGAAAGTGTGGAAACACAGTAGGGTAATAGATCCTTGGTTGCATGACCTTGGGCACTGAAATAAGAGAAAAATAGTACCAAACAACAGTGAAAATGAAAGTAAATAGTAACCTACAACAATATGATCCAAACTTACATTAAATAGGGGGTCAATCTCCCTAGGGTCAAAATTGTAAAACACATTAAACAAGAAACTTTTTGCAGGACATAGGGTAGCTTAAATTATTTCCAAATGCTAACAATATGCTCTTGAAACACTTTAGAAATGAAATTGGGGCTTAAGAGGGTTAGAAACTGTTAGCGCTTGAAATTTCACCTTAGGCTGAAGAAGGAAAACCTCAAGGCAACATCAAACCTTTTAGCCTCGTAGCTAGCCCTACGGGGCAGGAGAAGGCTCTCTCCGGTCTCTCTCGGAAAATATTCAATTAGGGAGATGACCAACAAAGTATCACTAATATTAGGCTAGTAAACTGATAAAAGAGGATTGATTTTGAAAATTTTGGATTTTTGGTGGAAAATTGGGGAAAGGCAATTTTGGGTGCGGGGATTGGACACAGTTTTTGCAGGGGGTTCTTTGGGGCGAGGTAGGAGACCGTATTGATGCCTTTAGCTGAAGTGAATGGATGAGAAAGACATGTGAGGAGCTAAGGAGGGCAAACAATGACTTTGAATCCTCCTTAAACAACTGAAAACATTGATATTAAACAAACTTAAAGGCAGAGCATAGCAACCATGAACTCTATCTTAACACTTCATTTGCCTAATTTGCAGAAGAAAAAGTGAAAAGATGATTCACATAACAAACTTACAAGTACAAAGAGAATCACACCATCAATACATGTAACCACAAGAATCCCAAAAAGGACTGCAAAACCCTGGTCTTCCTTAGCCAAAAATTGCAAAGATACAATGAGTAATACAATAGAAGCTTTCTCCTTCAAGAGTCCAACCTTCCAACCCCTGAAAATGACTTGGAAAATACATAATATAGGCAAGAAAACTTCTTCCCTTGCCTCTAGGTGTCGAGCTCATCATCCTAGGATCTGTTTCAACCACTTCTAAACTAAGCACTACAAAATAGGCAGTCAAAACAACTTGCCTCTATAAACTAGGAAACCAATTCATTCATTTAATTTTCACCTATTTCATGAATGAATCTTCTAGAAGAGATAAACAAGAGTAAAAGTATCCAAAAAGTGTCACAATTACATCCATTAAGATCACCATTAACCTCAGAAAGTCGAAAAAGGTCAAAACTGGAATTTCTGGGCTGAACTGGTCAAATCTGGCAACATTTCCTCAAAAGGTCGCGCACCTTTTCTCAAAAGGTCTCACACTTTTGCAGCTCTTTTTGGAGGCCTTCCCGTTATCAGAATTGGGTGCAGGATAGCTCGTTGGAAAGGTCTGCGAGTCTACTTTCCAACCCAACTGGAATTTTTGAATTTGGAGGTCATTTGCCCTGTAAAAACTTAATTCTCCCAAAACTGGTTTCTGCAACTCAAAAAAGGGGCAGAAAGTCAAATTTTGCATGCATTTTGACCTTTTGGAGGCCCAGAACTCGATGAAATTTCTTACTAATGGATGAGCGAGTGTAAATTTTCATGCAAAATCCAAAAATGCTGAGTTTTTGCCTAACGGAGCTACGATGACAAAAGGTCTCGCCGGGGGCGAGACCCTTTGAGAAGCCAAAACCTGTAAATTTCCAAAAAATTCCAAAATTACCCAAAATTCTCAGAAATTTTTGGGATTTGTGCTGTAGCTGATGCTAGTGAGTGCCATGATTTTTGAGGGATGCCTCCACCAAGA
>APFE031643075.1:98854-126658 GCA_000404065.3 Pinus taeda | reverse complement strand
AGAACCATGTTAACTAACCTCCCTCTGGCTTGCTGAGTACTCATGGATTTTCAGAGACATGACCTTGCAGAGACAAATGACCAAAACCCTAGATCTAGGAATTTGACAATAAGGCGCATCAAGACAAGCTTGAAAAATTGTAATAATTGATATGACCTGATCCAGCAAAGCCAAGAGGGGCACAAAGACCAGCTCCTCCATCAGGTTTATGGCATGCCTAATGGGATGCAAAATTTGACACTGATGAGACACCTACTAATGCAAATGCAAAGAGCTTTTTTGATCACTGATGGAGGGCTTTCAAGACCGACACTAACAGAAACAATCCTTTTCATGAAGCCCTAGGCTCAAGGCCTTATGAATTCCTGTGAAAATATTGTTGTAATAAAATTTCAGAAATGTAAGGACACCTTCCAACCCTCAAAATGATATCAGATAAACCTTAAAAGCACAAACTAAGGCCAAATTCACATAGAAGTTGACTATCATCTCTGGAATGGTTGTTCTACAAGCTAGACAAACTATGTGTTGCTAAAGGTGAAAGATTGTAGCTTATAAGAGAGGCTCACACCTCCAAGTTTACAAGACATTTGGTGTTGGGACGACAACTTCCAATTCATTGTTGGATTTTAAGCGCAAGCTGAAGATCCGTTGTGTAGAAAATACTGCACTAGCAATTGTATAACAAGAAAGAAGAGAATGAATTGCACTGAAAAAGACTAAGTAGCTAAAAGAGACAAATTTGAATTACTCTTAACTCTTGTGTATATTATTGCTTGACATGAATACTCTTAAATGACCCTCCTTGAGAGGGAACTTATGTGCACTAATTTGAATATCCATAGTGTGTGTACACTAGAAAATAGAAAATCACTTTCCTTGATTAGCTAATAGTATGAAATTAGGGCGAGAGATCATAAAATAGAGCGAGAGTCAAAAATATTGATGAACTACTAGATGATCTTTATTCAATTGCTTATTTTAGAAAACTTGACCTAAATCAAGATACCACTAGATTGTATTAAGAAAAAATACATTCCAAAATCAACTTCTAGAACACACGAAGGGAACTATGAGTTCTTGGTCATGCCTTTTGGGTTGACTTATTCTCCTCCTACTTTTCAAATCCTTACAAACAATAAAAATTGACTCCATAATAGAAAATGTGTGTTGGGTTTCTTTCATGATATACTTATCTGTAGTAGATCTTGGGAAGATCACATTAAACATGTTGAAAACGTTGTACAAATTCTTGAGAACAATCAATTTTATGTAAAAATATCCAAATGTGCTTTTGGGAAACAAGAGGTAGGATATTGGGGTCACATTGTTTCAAATGGAGTTAAGGATCACTATCAAAAGATCCAAGCTATTAAAAAATTTCATATTCTTAAGAACATTATGAGTCTTAGAATGTTTTTTTCGGACTCACAAAATATTATTATAAATTTGTTAAAAATTATGCCCATTCACATCTCTCTTGAAGAAAAATTCATTTGTACGAAATGATGAGGTTACTTTGGCATTCTCTATCTTAAAGGATGTGTTGTCTTCTATACGAGTATCAAAAACACCTAATTTTGGTAAAAAAATTGTATTTCAATATTATGCATTAGAACGAGGAATTGAAAGCAATATTGACACAAGAAGGGAGACCATTGGCTTTTAAAAGTAAACAATTCAAGGGAAAGGATTTGGTAAAATCAACATATGAAGAAGAAATGGAAGCAAGTCTACGTGCAATTGAAAAATGCTGACATTATCTTATTGGGAGGCACTTTAAATTCAACATAGAACATGGTAGCCTAAAGTACATTTTGGAGCAAATATTGTCATCAGAAGAACGATGAAAATGGTTTGCAAAAACACAAGGGTTTTATTTTGAAATAACATACAAAAAGGGGAAGGACAATGTAGTAGTAGATGCTCTTTATAGTATAGAGGAAGCGTCAAGTTTATATTCAATTACATAGAGAATGGAAGGGAGATGTACTTAGGTACAAGGGTAGAGTATATTTATGCCCAAAATTAAAGTTGAAGCAATGAATATTAAGGGAGTCCCATGAATATCGAATGGCGATGCATGTAGGGTTCCTTAAAACATATCAAAGGACCAAAACATAATTTTTGGAGAAGGAATGAAAAAATATATTCAAAAGTTTGTAAGAGAATGTTAGGTTTCCAAATAAATAAAGGAGAGACATCAAAATATCTAGTGTTACTTCAGTGATTGCACATACAAAATCAATGATGGGAAGAAATATCATTGGACTTCATTGCATGGTTACCAAAATATGAAGGTAAGGATGCCATTTTTATGGTCATTGATAAACTCACAAAATATGCACATTTTTATAGAATTCAAAGTATATATACAACAATCCAAATGGCATAAGTGTTTATGAAGGAAATTCATGGAATCCATTGGGTTTTCTAAAGTAATAGTAAGTGAGAGAGATCTAAAATTCATAGGAAATTTTGGAAAGAATTATGAAATATGAGTGGAACAACATTAGCGATGAGTTTAAAATATCATCCAAAAATAAATGGTCAAATAGAAATAGTTAAAAAATGTTTAGAGATTTGTCTATGATGTTATTCATCAAATAAGCAATCTCAATGGATGAAGTGGCTTCCCCTAGCATAATAGTGTTATAATACTACTTATCGCACATCTACTAAAATGATCCCATTTGAGACTCTTTAGAATATCCAACTCATAATATCTCATACCTTCTGCAAGGCAAGTCCAAAGTATAGAAAATAGAGTCACATATGAAGAATAATAAAGAAACTTTGATAATTATTAAGGAAAACCTTCAAATGGCACGAAACAAGAGAAGTAGAAAACATATCAACATCAAAGTGAAAGACTATTTGAGGAGGGTGATTGGGTATTTCTAACACTACAACCCTCATAAGCAATGTACACTTAAGTAAAAGAAGAGTAAAAAATTAGCTACAAAATTTCATGGCCCCTACAATATTATTCATAGGATTGGACAAGTAGCACGAGTTAAATTTTCCTTCTTGCATTCATAAGGTTTTTCATGTATCTTGCCAAAAAAAAGGCTTCGGGACAAACTTTTCTAGTGCAAACAAAACTTTTAGAATTAGATGAAGGGAAGTTTATTCTTGAACCAAATTTTTTTATAGATCAACCTTCTTTATCTTATCATAATAGAAACATTATGGAGTACCTAATCAAGTGGAAGAATATGCCTCTCGAAGAAGCTATATGGAAAGATGAGCAATTCATGAAGAAAATCTCTCAATTACATAAGAGAAATATTTTTTTTTAAAGAGGGAGGATATGTTATGGTTGTTGGGCCCCTATATTAAGGTCATAATAAGCATTCATTGATTTTTTATTTGTCATATTAGTAGGTCACCTAAAACATTTCATTGTACTCTTTTATTATAATTGTACCCCTTGTCTCTTATATATATGGAACCCTAGTATTAGGGGATCATAACTTGCCTTGTTTCCCTATTGAATTGGATTTTTGTTCATTATTTTTTGATCATTTTCAAGACATGGTACATAAAAAAATACTTCTAAAATTGCTTCAAAGTCAACTTTCTTTCATTCACTCAATTGACATTCTTAAGGTCTTCCCACCAAATGAAAGCTTTTTGATTCAATTTAATGATGACCACTCTAGCCTATATGTTTGTTGAGTAGTTGTGTACAAGTATTTCTTCAGTCCTATCAACCATGCTTATGATTCCTCACCTTTCCTAATCTCACCACTAAATCTGTGTGGTTTTTCCTTCTTGAACTCTTTAGGCCATAAACTCCTGGATTGTTTCTTCCTCTTGTTCTTGAGGGAATATGATTTGGTTCCACTTCTAGACAACCTCTCTGAAGTGACCATCTTCTCAGTGAAGGAATCTACAACATAATACTCACTAAATACATCCCTCTTGGCTCTCCTATGCCTTTTCCTTGAGAAACATTTCCACATGTTACTGATTGTTGGCCAATTCTTCCAAATTTTAGATGGATTTGTATCATTCTAGATTGATGCATCTATGCATTGCTAGCATCGAATCCTGGTTGCAAATGCTTTTGTAGTTCAAACAATCTATGTGGCAATACTAAATTTAATTTATTTTGCATCTCTTGCTCTCTATTGAGCCTCATTATAATCCTTGCAACTTTGAAATTAAACCTTCAGACTTATTATTGTCTCTACCAAAAAGGAGGAGTTTTATATAAGTCTCCTCTCATCATATTCTTCATCTCTAATATGTAATATACCTTGTTTTTCTATACCATTATGCTGACATTTCTTTACTTCACTATGTTCTAAATGTTGAAACAAGAAGCCACAATTAGCTAATCACATAATTATGAATTCATAAAATTAATTTGGTACTGACAATACATTCATTGGCATATATCATTTCAACATTTGGACTCCGTTTCCTATTGTAATTCACACCTAGAGATTTTTGTTACCATATCAATGGATTTATATTAATGTAGCATTTAATCCATTCAAAATAATGTGTAGACAAATAGATAGACAGATAGAACTTTATACCCTTTTGGTTTTTAGTTAAATCAATGCAAGGAAATAGATTTCATGCTATAAAAATTAACACAATCTTCAGTCCTTTCTTTTAGATTGTAATTGCAAACATTTACTAATTTAAAGAAGCCGGTTCAACTATTAATTAGAGGTCTATTATAGAAATTTTCATCTTCATTTGACATACATATGAAATATACTTAGGCTCCAACACACATTACAACAACTTTTCATAAAAAAATTCTGCATAAGGAACATAACTCCAAAATCCTTAAGATTAGTATCCTCCAGTCCATAAATTTACAACCACCTAAGTATTTATGGTTAATTTTAAATTAGGAATACTTTGTCTCTAGTGTCTACCATTTTGCTTGTTAACAAAACATTTTCATTTCCTTGATTCCAAATAGGTTGAGTGCTATAACATTTCTTTAATATCAACTTGTAACACACCTAACCTCCTAGGTGACCTTAAGGAGATGGCAGTTAGAAAAATCATTCCCTTTAGCTTAACTCCAAATTAATTTCTAAGATCACATTCACATTCTACTCATCGCGAGCTTTCCAACAATATAAATTTCATTAATTTGAGTTATGGGCACAAATATATGGCCCTTTGTAATTTTTCTAAATTTTGCCATGCTAGCATTCCATACAACTAGCATGGGGTAGATGATGTGGCTCCTCAAGCCCATATGTCACCCTAAGGGTGGTGCCATGTCAACATCGAGACTACTTGGTCCTTCCCCTTCATAGATTCCAACTTCTTCATAAGTATGCATAAACCATACACACTAAGATTTACCCTAGAAAACCAAAATTAGGGAAAAAATAACAAACAATATATCTATTATTATCTTATGGCTTCAAAGAAGCCATGCCTTGACTTAAAAGCAACTAAGCCAACCAACATCCTAGCCTGACTAAGTGAGCCCTTTTCTCAACTCAAGCACATTACAACGAAGAATCACCAAGCTTTTAATAGCTTCATCACATGTAATCCATGGGATCTATTACCACGAGCTACCAAAACCATGTGCCTAAAACTACCACTGTAAACCCAACAGCTTTGACTCTTTCATCGAGTCAAGTTTACCCTACTCCCATAGTCCTTGAAACCAAAAACCATTCCCATACCTATTATGGGCACATGGTGTTCCCATGATCGCTTCGAAGGGTTTGGGGAGTTGGAAAAAACCACCCAATTGAGCTATAAAACCACTAACATGGGAATAAAATGCTGAATCTATCGTCGCTTCCCAATAATGTCCAACACTATCACAACATTACAACCTCCAACCTTTGTCGACCAACAAGGCATGCCTCCATGGATCTCTCCTCATGGCAATCCCTATAAATAAATTCAAAATGTCTTTCCCTAATTCAAAGATATGGAAATTAAATTAGTCGTGGGCTTCCTTTGCCTAGATAAATCATGATATCTCAACACTGAAGAGGTGATACCTCTAGTTATGTAATTGAGCAGAGGCTATTTTTGACACACTCAATACTCAATTACCTATTCACATTCGTTCGTGGCTTTGTTAAGAGACCCCCTCCTATGAGGCTACTGTCGCCCACCTAAAGGCACATACAAGGCCAATTGAGGCCTTTGTGCTACTTACACAATGGATAAGCCTAATTAGGTTCTATCATCCATGCCTAAGGATGTAATTCCAAGGCTCACAAAGCCCATTACAAGAATAATGCAAAATCCCAAGGTTAGTGGCATGAACAAGGCCTTACCAATTTTTTAGGACTAAGCTTAGTAAAATACAAATAGCCCTTAAATGCTTTAATAACACCCCCAAGTCTATAACATGGAAAATCCAATGCACATGGGGTAAACTTACATGAGGAATTCTAGTTCCCTCTTCTTCACTAAGTTTAGTTATATCTAGAGAATGATTGCGTCAATTCCCTATTTCATCATTAAGATACTCATATGCATGTATGGGATATAAAAAAATATTATTTGAGATTCAAATGGAAATAATTCTAAGGACAATTCACAACTTTAGAACCTCACAATTGTGCTCCCCCAATCCCTTCAAGCCACAGGAGGACACCCAAAGCTCAAAGCCCTTTTCAAAACTGATTACACAAGTAGGTATCATGACGTGGTCCTCAATTGAGTGAGAAAGTTAATAATTCCTACCCTTAGGATTATATTTTATTCATGGAAGGGGTCCCCAAATTGATCAGGGTCTCCATTTATCAAAATCCTAGGCCCTCAAGCCTACAAAAATTGGTGGTAATTCTTGCGGAACTATAATCCTAATGGATTTTGGTATTAGCTCCAAACAAACTACTTCTAGATATTCTGCCATAATTATAACCACACAGAGGTACTCTCATCTCTACAATGGTCATGAGCTCTTCTTCATATCAAATCCAAAAATGGGAAAGTCTCCCTATCCATCCTAAGAGCACAAATACAAAGAAGACCTCCAAGTCTCCTAATCCCAAATCTTGTACATATTCCAATCTTTCTCATGTCATTAGGGTATGCAATATATATATGTTTTTATAAATTTAACAAGTAATTAGGAAGCATAAAAATAATACAATTGAGGCCATAAAGACCATTTTACTCTATTAATAACAAGTCTTACATGAGACCAAAATTAAGGCCTAATTCCTCTTCATGATTTCGTCTTGCAAGGATTTCAAAACCCAATTGTAAATTGGGACCACTTATCCTTGTTTCCACAAATTATACATCTCCATGATTTCCACCAAATATGCCTCAAGACTTGGCCACTATTCAATAGGACCAAGGACCTAATTTTTATCTTTAGATCAAAATGTTTTAGGGATTATCCATTCATTACTAGAATTCATGATTTCTTACCTTCAAATGTTTTGTGAAGACTCCATTGACTTAATCTCCATTTTAAAAATAATTTCTCTTTGAAGTTGGGCTCACGATACCATTTAGATAGTCTATCCATGAACAAAATTATCTAAAACTTTCATTGAAGATTAAACATACATCTAAGTATATGATACATCATCCAATTTCAATGCTTACCAAGAAATAATTATTTTACGCCTCCATAAGCATAATTTCCATGACATTTAATAACTATCACATTGCATATTAAAACACAAAGACACTTATTATGTTATATTTAAAAGTTGCCATAACTAATGAAGGGTGCGTCTTTTCCCATCCATCCGCATAGGCTTAGCTGTGAATTGGAAAATTTTCAACTAGCCACCCCCTAGCCAAACAATGGTGGCATGAAGGAAACTACATCATTCAGAAACAAAGGATGCAAAATGATCGCCAGTTTCCTTCATAACCAAAAATTGGCAGTGTTGGTCCTTTAACCCTATGAGCCTAGAGCTTTCTCAAACCACATGTGTCTCCTTAGTTAGCTTCCAAAGAACCAACAAATCCCTTAATTTTCCTAACATTCCCTTAGAAAAATTCCCTCTTAATGCCTCCAAGACTCCAAGTCTCCAAGTTTCCTAATCCCAAATCTTGTACATATTCCAATCTTTATCATGTCATTAAGATATGCAATTTACATATATGTTTTTTATAAATTTAGAAAGTAATTAGGAAGCATAAAAATAACACAATTGAGGCCATAAAGACCAGTTTACTCTATTAATAACAAGTCTTACATGAGACCAAAATTAAGGCCTAATTCCTCTTCATGATTTCATCTTGCAAGGATTTCAAAACCCAATTGTAAATTGGGACCACTTATCCTTGTTCCCACAAATCTTACAACATCTCCATGATTTCCACCAAAGATGCCTCAAGACTTTACCATCATTCAATAGGACCAAGGACCCAATTTTGATCTTTAGATCAAAAAATTTCAGGGATTATCCATTCATTACTAGAATTCATGATTTCTTATCTTCAAATGTTTTATGAAGACTCCATTGACTTAATCTTCATTTTAAAAATAATTTCTTTGAAGTTGGGCTCATGACACCATTTAGATAGTATATCCATGAACAAAATTATCTAAGACTTTCATTGAAGATTAAACATACATCTAAGTATATGATACATTATCCAATTTCAATTCTTACCAAGAAATAATTTATTTACGCCTCCATAAGCATCATTTCCATGACATTTAATGACTATCACATTGCATATTAAAACATAAAGACACTTATCATGTTATATTTAAAAGTTTCCATAATTGATGAAGGGTGAGTCTTTTCCCATCCAACCACATAGGCTTAGCTGTGAATTAGAAATTTTGCAACTAGCCACCCCCTAGCCAAACAACGATGGCATCAAGGAAACTCCATCATTTAGAAACAAAGGATGCAAAATGAACGTCAGTTTCCTTCATAACAAAAAATTGGCAGTGTTGGTCCTTTAACCCTATGAGCCTAGAGTTTTCTCAAACCATAGGTGTCTCCTTAAGTAGCTTCCAAAGAACCAACAAATCCCTTCATTTTCCTTACATTCCCTTAGCAAAATTCCCTCTCAATGCCTCTATGTTTTCCCAAGAAAACATCTAAAAATGTAGCTCTCTTTTATAACTTAGGTTAAGGACACCTTTGTTTGATTTTCTTGGTGAAAAAATGGATTTAACAAATCTTGACTATTCTACAACAAACTAGAACATTTCTTGCATCAGTTTTCACTCAAATTTCGCCCCTAGATCCATTCATGCACTTCGCTTGCTTGCTGCTTGCAAATTGACTACAATCGTCCCCTCTTAGCATGGGATTTCATGGATCAGAGTAGCAATTCCAATTTTCACTTAGATTTCACCCCTAGACCCATTCATACACTTCTCTTGCTTGATGCTTGCAAATCAATTTCAATCAACCCTTCTTAGCATGGGGATTCATGGGCCAGAGTAGCAATTTTAAAGTGGGTACTTGCCCATACTTCAAAGTAAAAATTTTGTACCTTTTTCAACTACCCCTCATAATTATGGGAGTTAGTTGTTTAACTGTGACTTCCCTTATCAACTAATTTCTTAGACATTGGGAATGAATGGGGTTTTAATTCAACTCAACAAAATAATTATTGGCAAGGGTTATTTTAACATGCAATGATTCCCACCATCCCCCGTCACTAATTCCCACTCATGGCATCATGATCAATGTATGTGCTCCACCCACTCAATTAGTTGTTCAACAAATTTTCATTAACAACAAGACATAATTACATCATTCAAATTGTAATCAAGTGTCCATGCTGCAACTCACAAAAATACATAAACTAAGTTACATTTAACAATTAAGGTTAAAAAATGAGGTGTTACAAAAGACAAGTGTTTGGTCAAAACTTGACAAAATCTAAACATCTTTCCATCGATACATCATGGAATTTCAATATCATTTCCACCATCCAATCATTAGATTCCTTTGGTTTCCACCTCTTCCCTTATTTTATAGTTCTCACATGTAGTGCCACATGCTATTCATGTATAATTCTCTAATTTATAATTATCTATATGCACATTACTTAGCCAATTTTCACCTAATTTTCCCTCCTTTCCTTTTTAAGTTAAATTCAATTGAGTGTGTGCACCGTAACATCCCCTGGTTAATATTTTTCCTTCTGTAAATAAATTGAAATTAATTTAAAGGCTGAGAGACGGAACTCATATTCTAGTTTCTTGAGGAGGGAGATTGCTTGAGGAATGGGTTATTTTAAATAACAATCCTGGTTGGTTAAGTGGTTTAAATGAGTTGGATGTGTAATAAATTTAACTAAAAAGAAGAGGACATATCTAGGTGTCCTTTAAATCCCGATAACAAGTAAGAAGAGCACAAAATATTATAGGCAACATGGGTTGTGCTGTCCAAGACAATTTTGGCTGTTTGGAGCATTGGAGAAACAGATAGATGATTGGTCTGTGAGGAAGGACAAAAACACGTCTACATAGGGGAGAGGAGGAAAATCACTCTCATGCATACAAAAAAGTAAAAGAGTTAGTAGAGAATCTATCAATACACACAATGATCGAGCTCTGGAGAAAATGAACCGACCGAGGAACCTTCCAAGAAGCTTATTGGGTGAAAACATTGTGGAGAGCAATGAATTTCCCGACGGCTGAAGAACCACTAGAAGCTTGTGGATTAATGAACCACTCACTAGGAGAGAAGAACCCATATACTTGGGGAGTTGATGAACCACTAGGTGTTGACAACCATGTGTATGCTCTCACTGATGAATTACCTAGTAAAAATGGCTTCTATGCTCCTACAATGACTTATCCATTGAAGAACCTTCCTTGATGTGGACTCCCTTCTCCTAAACGTGAGCTAAAAACTCTCTTCACTGTGATATCATGACATGGATGTGATTATGCCTCAAAATAATAAATGATAACATAGTTAGCTGGTGGATGACGACAGTGTCGCTATGTGGTATCCTGTTTTAGTTGTTATGTTGGTTGAAATTCCTCATAAGCACTCCACCTCAAGCACTAGAATATTCCTTGGGGCTGATGGTTACAAGCGACTATCGCTGTAGCTTATCTATGGTTGGGTGGAGAGTTAGATTCCCACTCTTAGTTTCCAAGTCTCTTATAAGACAAGTTCATTCTTATGTTTTGTGCTTGAGTTTATTACTATGTATCCATTATCTACATGGAAATAATGTTATGCGAAAGCCACAAAGTGTTGTTTCTACATACATGAAGATTGTAAATGATTGTGTAAATATTTTGTGATATGGTCCATTACTTGTGGATGTGCTAATATTGAAATAGTTTAAGATTGCTTGCCCATGAAGGGATTGAAATCTCAGTAAATGGGTAATTTATTTGTGTAGACTTGTTGGAATATTTGGTCTCTGTGTTAATGAATGGAACCTATTGATAATAAGGAACATGATTCTTGTGCATAAGCATTCCTTGAATATTTTCCAGGAATAGTTTAATTATTGTAATTATCTGAGTCTACAAATTGGTCTAAATGCCATGTGTATTGAGAGATGGGTAGATCTATGTAGTATTTATCATTTTGTTTAAGGAATGTTTCAATTCATGTGTTTACTCTGAGCTTTAATTCAATCTAATTAGATGAGCATGAAGTATTAGTAAATCCTTCTTGTTAAAATAATATCGATGTGTTTTAATGACATAATTGACTAACATGTATATTTGGTTGGTGTTTATTTATAAGAATAGGAGGAATGATGTTAATGCCGAAATATACACTTGCATTCCAATTTTAGAAGGGATAGACTTGGAAGGGCTTGTTCATACCTTTGTGTATCTATATATTGGACATCAGTACCTTGGAGAAGGCCCTTAAACATTTAAACAATAGTCACTAAGCACATGGATGGAGTTTTTTTAAGTCCCAAACATTGGGTGTCAGAAGGAATGGTTTAACCCTCTTTGACCCTATGACCGAGCGCCGTGACCTAGCGACTAAGCGAGAGAAATTTGGGCCGTTGATGATAAATCTTTATGGTCATCAGATGAACCCCAGAGAAATATACCTGGAAGATCTAGAGGGAGTGCCAAGTGGAACTCTTGGGGTCGAATTCCTGGGATGACGTGGCAGTGGGGCATGTTGCCCAACGCATAAAGTGAGGATAACCCTCCAACTTGCATATAGTTGGGAAGCCATGAATGGCTGGACTCAAAGGCTGCTAGAGACCTCTTCTACATGGATAGAGTGACAAATTATGATGTCACCGTGAACCCCAGACCTCAAAATATTTGGATGCAGGGATTCATACAACTGTCAGAATTTGTTACCCAAGATGACCTGGTATGCGGGGTCTGTTTTGTGGGGACAAGTGTTGTGTAGTGCGTATGAATTCAATTACCGGTCAAGGGGAAGACCAAGCCCAAATGTAGAGCTAGCACTATCAACATAGCTTGGAATATTGTCCCTAGAGGTTTCAATGAGGATCAGTGTCGAGACCAGCTGGGATTTAACTCCCGGGGTGACGTGGCCATAAAGGGCCCGTGTTGGTATATTATATGTGGGGTGTCATCACATGCATATCTATTATGTGCATTATACATTGGACCTCGTAAAGGGGTTAAAAAAGTATGAGTGGTTCGATAGCTGCCATGAGGCCCATGATTCAGATAGGCATGTAGGTGCCACGTGGCAGGTCAGGATGACGTGGCTTTCACTAATATGCCAATATTTGAATGTTTCTATTTTCCATTCCAAAAGCCTGGTTTAGGAAAAATTATATATATCATGGTATTCGTCTTGATGAGATGGATGTAATGGTATTGTTTGTTTTCAGTTTTGAAGGAGTAAAAGATAGTGGAAAAAAAAATTAGACCCCATTTCCATAACAAGGCCTTCGGGATTGGTTCAACATAACAAATACACCCTTCTAACCTTAGTTAGGGTTGGGTATAGTAGGGGGTATGTTACAGAGTGGTATAAGAGCTTCCAGGTTCAACACTTAGATTGGAAGGGCATCATCACAGAACTAATAAGCGAGGGTTCGAGGCTGGACTTTGGGAGATCCAGTGAGGCCTTAAAACCTTGTGTAGAGCATTAGAACTCTGGTTGTTTGCATATTGATTATGTCTAATGCTTGGTATATTTTATTGTTATATTTTCATGTAGCATAGTATTGGTGATTTATATGATTTACTGATGTTAATTCACTAATTGAGGTGTAGTATTGTAGCTAACTTTGTAACAACAAATTTCCATTAGTAATCCAAGGTGATGGTGTTGGTTATGCAACTGAATTTTGTTAAAATCTAACAATTATGTTTGTGTATGACAACACATAAAACATGCTAAGGCTCAAAGAGATGAAGTTTAAGGAGACATGAACAACAAAGGGTGGTACAGTCTGGAAACAACATATCAAGCAAAGAATAGTAAAATTGGTGCAATATCGCTTTGACCAACCATAACATGGACATGAAGAGTAAATATTAGTTGAAAAACAGGGAGGGAAGACTTTCCTGATTGGACTGACACGTTGAGAGTCCTGAGAGTAGAAATAATGAGCTATAAACATGACAATGAGGTTGAGGTGGCCTCTAGTGTCCAACTTCCCCTTATCCACGGGACGACTGACAAGATTGCTAGGATTTTGAGGAAACAAAAGATTGGCTCCACCTTTAGACCTTTAAAAAGCATTCATGGCTCTTTAAGATCCATTAAAGACCCTATTTATCCCAAAATCACGAAGGGTGTTTATTTAATTCCATGTTTTTGTGGAACCCCCTACATTGGAGAGACTGGTCGTTCCATTTCTTAGAGGATTCAAGAGCATACAACGGACCTTAGACACTGTAGGACTCACTCCTCTGCTCTTGCAGAACATGCTAAATTAACGAAACACCATATTTTCTTAGAGGCTTATAAGGTCCTTGCGAGGGTTGATCATTTCCATCACCTAAAATTAAGAGAAGACATCGATATTGAAAAGAGAAGTAAGACTCTTAATAGGGATGATGGTTGGAAGTTAAGCAACTCGTGGGTCCCTTCTATTTGTTCTTAACTCCCTGAGTTTCTCTCCCCTCCTTTGTTTCCTTCTACTTTCTTGGTTGGTGTGTGTTTGGTTCTAGGATCTCTCTTTTCTTTTATTTGTTTTGATTTTATTCTGAATTTTGTTTTATCGTTGTAATTATTGGTTTTTATTAATAATATTATTACTATATAATTTTCCTTTCTTATTAGATAGATTAATTTATAAGTTTTTATTATTAATATTAATTATTATATAACCTTTATTATTAGATAGATATAATCTTTAATAAATAATTATTTATATTTAATATAATTTTAATTGATAAGACATTTGAATCTTAATAAATTATATAATTAAGTATTGGAAATTGTTAGAGTCTATAATAATTTCTATATATTGAAAATTTAAATTAAATTCAAAAACAACTAATAGATAAATTTCTTTTTATCCCTTAAAATATCTTTTTAGTTATATTTCTTTCTTTTCCGTCGGAAATTTATCATTGCATCTATGGAATAAATTAGTGGTATGTTGATCTTGCTCCTCATCCTTGTCCTGATGATGAACCTAGATAGAGGTTCGAAACATATCGACCCTAATTTTTCAATGTGATTTCTCCGGAAGACCTTGGCTTATATCATGAATCACCGAAGCATCCAATTTGAGAAATGAGAGACTTGTCACAGCACAAGAAAAACAAGTTGAGGTCAATGCAACAATACTACAAATTTGATCAAACCTGCAAAGGTAGAGGCAACATGAGTTGGGGATCAACCATAGAGACATGCAAAGCCCATTGGGGCATGAAGAAATAACCAATAGGGCGAATGTGAGTATATCTAGAAAGAGGCACTAGTTTTCCAGTGAAGACACTGTGAAAGGAGGTACTTTGTTAAGTACTCCAAAAGGAAACTCAAGCACCCATGAGCAGTGGTATGAGGGCACTCATAGAAGGCCACATGGTCATCACTATCATCATCATCATGGGAGAATAAGGGAAAGAGATCATATACTAGAGGAGTTTAAAAAGGCTAAGCCTCCTACCTTTGATGGTGAAATTAGGAAATCAGAGGATGTCGAAGCCTGGTTGCTAGGAATGAAGAAGTTCTTCCAAATCCTCGATTATTCAAAAAACATGAAGGAAAGGCCGATATATGGTGGGAATATCTGAAAAATGTAAAGGTAATAAAGGAATAAGAATTGTCTTGGAAGGAGTTTGAGGAGTATTTCAGAAGCAAATATCTATCAGAGAGATACTTCAATAGCAAGGTGAAGGAGTTCTATGAACTTAGACTAGAACAAATGAAAAATGATGAGTACACCACCGAATTCCTAGAGATGCTAAGATACGTTCCCTACCTTAAGGAGGAGAAAGAAAAGTTTTAGAGGTACGTTAGTGGATTGCCATAATATTTCAAGGATAGAATCAAATTTGATGAGCCCAAGACATTAGAGTATGCAATTCAAAAACTTAAGCATTTCTATTAGCAGTCTAGGCACAGGCTTGAATATCAATTATATTGGAAATCCAAGGGAAATGCCAAGTTCAAAGAGAAAAGACAAAAGAAAACCAAGGGGTCAAGTGTGACCCCTGTTAACCAAGAAAACCAAGGGAAGTCTAACACTGCTAGTAGAGGCCATTCTACTCAAGATGAAGGAAAAAGTTATGGGAAGGGTCCATATAAGTGTTGGATTTGTGGAGAAAATTACCTAAGGAAATATTTTCCATGGCACAAGCATGATGGCCCAAAAAATTACAACGCATAGGAGGCAGAGACAGTTAAGGACATAACTCAAATTATAACCATAATTTATGCAGTAGTGGATAATCGCCAAACTAAACATTAACCAATGATTATAGAGATGGAAGGTATGCTCCGTGACCAAAACATTTCAATTTTGATTGACCCTGGTTCAAACTTTAGTTACATCAGTCTTGCTATTGAGAGATGCGTATTAAAGAAGGAAGCACACGACAAGTCTTGGCTAGTTCAATTGGCCACAAGGATGAAAATAAGGGTTTAGTATTGGGTGAAGGCTTTCCCAATCGAATTAAATGGGATGCTGACAATTGCAATCCTCAACGCACTACCATTGGGAGCATATAGCGTATTATTGGGCATGGACTAGTTATATGTACACCAAACAAAGTTTGATTTCTTTGAGAAGACTATCAAATTCCTGGATGAAGATGGAAAGCATATAAAGTTGCATGGAAAGAAAAAATCCACTTCGGTGTTAATTTCAGCGATGTAAGCCAAAAGAAGGCACATAAAAGGATGCCTTTTGTTTGCTGTGCAAATATCCAACAATGCTGAAGTTAATCACATCGGTGAGAATGATGATAGTGATACCTTATGGAAATACCCTATTTTAAAACAATTTTCATATGTATTCCTTGAAGAAATTCTTGGTTTGCATCCTCATCAAAAAGTTGAATTTTCCACCAAATTAATGTGAGGATAAGCTTTGACATCCAAAGCTCCATATAGAATGAGCACTCTAGAATTAGTTGAGTTGGAGCTAGAACTCAAAGAGATGTTGGACAAGGGGTACATAAGGACAAATGTGTCTCCATGGGGAGCACCAATTCTATTTGTTAAGAAGAAGGATGGCGCACTAATATCGTGCATTGATACTGACAATTGAACAAAAGTGACCATCAATAATAGGTATCCATTGTCGTGAAGTGATGATTTATTTGACCAGTTGAAAGGAGGAGAAATATTCTCCAAGATTTATCTAAGATTAGGCTATCATTAGGTGCATAAAAGAACCTTCAGAACAAGGCATGGGCATTATTAATTCATGGTAGTGTGATTTGGGTGTACCAATGCGCCTGTAACTTTTATGTGCCTCATGAATAACGTGCTGCGACCCTATTTGGATAAATTTGTCATAGTGTTCATTGATGACATTTTGGTCTATTCAAAGTCCGAGGAGGAGCACGAAGGACATGTCACAGTGTAACTACAAGTGCTAAGAGAGCATAAGATTTATGCAAATCTTAGTAAGTGCAATTTATTTCAATAACAGATTCATTAGTTGGGACACATTGTCTCAAGCGAGGGAGTAATAGTTGATCCCGAGAAGGTCAAGGCTATCATGGAATGACTAACACCTAAATGTGGCTGAAGTTAGGTCCTTCATGGGATTAGCAGGATATTAGAGGAGACTTATTAACAAATTATCCGTGATTGGTTTTCAAATTACTGCTCTGGAAAATAAAGGGAAGAGGTTCAAATGTACAACTGATTGTGCTGCAAGCTTCAATAAACTTAAGAAATTGTTGACCAATGGACAAGTACTAAGAATAATAGATCCTGGAAAGGTTTTCATCTTATGCACAGATGGCTGCAATGGGGGACTTGGTGGAGTCTTGATGTAGGAAGGCCAAGTGGTTTGTTATGAATCCCAAAAATTAAATGAGCATGAACATAATTATGTAACTCATGATCTCGAATTGGCTACCATCGTGCACACCCTAAAAATGTGGAGACACTACCCTCTCGGTAGAAAATTCACTCTAATAACTGATCATGGAGGGTTGAAGTATTTATTTGAAAAACCCAAGTTAAATGTAAGGCAAGCCAGATGGTTGGCCACACTCAAAAAATTTGACTTTGAAATCAAATATATGAAAGGCAAGGAGAATAGAGTGGCTGATGCACTTAGCAAGAGAGTGCAAATACATCATCTATCAGATATAGGTTCCTACGAAATTGATATTGAAGAAAATATAAAAAATGCTAGACAACAAGATGAAAAGTATCAATAATTAAAGAAAAAGCTACAACAAGGCTCTTAAGGCAATGAGGGTAAGAACTATTGCGTTACAAAAAAAAGGTTGATTAAATTCAAAAGAAGAATTTATTTTCCAAATAACAACAACTTGAAGAAACTCATATTAAAGGAGTTTCATGCCAATCCATACTTTGGCCACCTAGGTTACCAAAAGACACTAACATCCATCAAGAAATTTGATTTCTGGTTTGAATTAAAAAGGGAGGTGGCATATTTTATCTCCAAATGCATAGAGTGCCAACAAGTGAACATTGAGTGTAAGTACCCAACTAGCTTGTTGCAACCTGTTCTTATTCCAGAATGGAAGTGGGAAGTGATTTCAATGGACTTCATTACAGGGCTTCCAAGAACTTCAAAACAACATGATGTGATTATGGTAGTGGTCGACAAGTTGAGCAAGTTGGCTGATTTCATGGTTGTTAAATATACAAATTGGGCTAGTGAGGTGGCTCAAGTTTTCATAAAGGAGATAGTGAGATTGCATGGAGTTCCCAAGAAAATCATCTCAGATAGGGATTCCAAATTCAATTCAATATTTTGGAGTGAATTAGTTGCAGGCTTGGGAACAGAGCTAGCGTTTAGCACAACATACCATCCTCAGACCAATGGGAAAACAAAGAGAACAAACATAATTCTTGAAGACATGCTAAGAATGTATGTTATGCACCATCCCAAGAAGTGGTAAGAGGACCTTCCACTTGTGGAATTTTCATACAACAATGGGTATCAAGGATCACTAAGAATGAGCCCATTTGAAGCGCTTTATGGGAGGAGTTGTAACATTCCTATTAGCTAGAGCGATCTAGTGAATATGGTTCTTATTGGGCTCGATATGTTGAAATACATGGAGCAGGAAATGCAAACCATCACAAAAAAATTTAAAAGCAGCACATGATAGGAAGAAGAGCTATGAAGATGGAGATAGAGTGGACAAAGAGTTCCAAGTAGGAGAATGTGTATTCTTGTGAGATAGGCCCAAGATGATCTTCTTGAAATTTGGGCCTTGGACCAAGATGGAACCATGGTTTTGTGGGCCATTTGAAGTGATCGAAAGGATAGTGCCAATCACATATAGGTTGGATTTGCCTCCATCAATTAGAGTGCATGACGTTTTCCATGTTTCATTGCTTAAAAGATATGTGCAAGATGCTAATCATGTGATTGATTGGTTTATGTTATAGATAGAACTAGAGGGAGAGTTCCAACTAGAACCTCTATGCATCCTGGATAGAAGGAAACTCACACTCCAAAATCGAGCAATAGAGAAAGTCAAAGTGCAGTGGAGGTACTTTGGGCCAGAGGAAGTCACGTGGGAAATGGATGACCAGATGCAATCAACATATCCTTTCTTATTTTCTGAGTAAGGCAAATGTAAATATAATGTAGATGTTGTACAAAGCTATGTATACAAAGCTCCATAATAAAAAATGCTTGGTCTAAAGCATATTTTCGCTGTATATGGTTATTGAACACCGAGGACGGTGTTCCCCCCTAAGGGTAGGGGAATGTAACATCCCCAGGTTAATATTTTTCCCTTTGTAAATAAATAGAAATTAACTTAAAGGTTGAGAGAAGGGACAAAATTCCAGTTGCTCGAGAGGGAGATTGCTTGAGGAATGGGTTGTTTTAAATAGAAATCCTAGTTGGATGAGTGGTTTAAATCAACTAAATGTGCAATAAATTTAACTGAAAATAAGAGGATAGGTCCAAGTGTCCTTTAAGCCCCAACAACAAGAAAGAAGAAGACAAAATATTAAAGGAAACATGGGCTACATTGTCCAAGGAAGTTTTGACTACATGGAGCATTGGAGAAAGGGACAAATGATTGGTCTTTGGGGAAGGAAAAAAACACGTCTATGTATTGGAGATGAGGAAACTAACTCTCACACATACACAAATTAAGAGATTTAGGAGAGAAAATATCAACACAAATAATGATCAAGCTCTGGAGAAAATGAACTAGTTAAGGAACCTTCCAAGAAGCTTGTTGGGTGAAAAACATCGTGGAGAGAAGTGGATTTCCTGATGGCTAAAGAACCATTGGAAGCTTATGGATTGATGAACCATTGGCTAGGAGAGAAGCACCTAGGTACTTGGGGAGATGATGAACCACTAGGTGTTGACAACACTGATGCATGATCTCACTAATGAATTACTTGGTAAAAGAAACTTTTATGCTCCTACAATGAATTATCCACTAAAGAACTTTCCTTGATGTGGACTCCCTTCTCTTGAATGCAAGCTAAAAAATATTTGCACTGCGATATCCTGGCATGGATGTGATTATTATTGAAAATTCTGAATGGTAACGTGGTAGCTGGTGGATGACGTTAGTGTGGCTGCATGGTATCCTATTTTAGTTTTTCTGTTGGTTGAAATTCCTCAGAAGCACTCCACCTCGAGCACTGAAATTTTGCTCAGGGGTGACATCTACAAGTGATTGTGGTTGTAACTTGTCTATGGTTTGGTGGAGAGTTAGAGTCCCACTCTCAATTTCCGGGTCTCTTATAAGATAAGTTCATTCTTATGTTTTGTGCTTGAGTTTGTTACTATGTCTTTTTTATCTGCATGCAAATAATGTTATGCTAATTCTGTAGAGTGTTTTTCTTGCATAAATGAAGGATGTAAATGATTGTGTGAATATCTTGCGATATGGCCCATTACTTGTGGATGTGCTAATATTGAAATAACTTAAGCCTACCTATGCATGAAGGGATTGAAATATATGTAAATAGGTAATTTATTTGTGTAGACCTATTAGAATATTTGGTCTTTGTGTTAATGACTGGAACTTGTTGAGAATAAGGAAAGTGATTCCTGTGCAAAAGCGTTCCTTGAATATTTTCTAGGAATGGTTTAATTCTTGTAATTGGTCTAAATGGCCCGCGTATTGACAGATGGGTAGATTTCTATAATATTTATTGTTTCGTTGAAGGAATGTTTCAATTCCTGTATTTACTTTGAGCTTGGATTCAGTCTAATTAGCTAAGCATGAAGGATGAGCAAATCCTTTCTGTTAAAATGCCCTCATTGTGTTTTAATGACCTGAATGATTGGCTTATATGTTTGGTTGGAGTTTATTTATAAGCTCAGAAGGAATGTTGTTAATGTGAAAATATACACATGTATTCCATGTTCATATCCTTGTGCATCTATACACTAAGCATCGCTAGCCTTGGTGAAGGCCCTTATACATCTAAACACTAGTCATTGAGTGCAAGGTTGGAATTCTTCTTAAGTCCAAAACATAGGGTATCAAAAGAGAATGGTTTAACCCTATTTGAACCTATGACCGAGTGTTGTGACTTAGTGCCTAAGCAGGAGAAATCTGGGCCATTGACATAAATTTTTTATGGTCGTCAGATGAACCCCAGAGCAATATCCCCATAAGATTGAGAGGGAGTGCCAAGAGGAACTCGTGGGATCAAATTCCATAGATGAGGTGGCAATGGGGCCTCTTTCCCAACACATAAAGCGAGGATAACCCTCCAACTTGCATATAGTTGGGAAGCCATGAATGATTGGGCTCGAAGGATATGTGAGACCCATGGGAAGAGTGACAAAGGATGACATCATCCCAGATCTCGAACCCCAGAATATTTTGATGCAAGGCTTGATAGAAGTGTTAGGATCTGTTACCCGAGATGACTTGGCATGCGGGGTCTATTCTATGGGGAAAATAATTATGTGGTGTGTATGCATTCAATTACATGTGGAAGGGAATGCTAAGATCAAACATAAATCTGTTTCTTCCAACATAGCTCGAAATATTGTCCCCATAGGTTTAAATGAGGAGTAATGTTGAGACTTGTCGGGATTTAACTCCCGGGGTGACATGGCCATAAAAGGCCTATGCCTGAATATTATATGTGGGATGTCATCACATGTATATATATTATGTGAACTATAAATTGGACCTCGTAAAGGGTTTTAGCAAGTATTAGTAGATTGACAACTGCCATGAGGCCCATGAATCAGAGATCCACGTGGTAGGTCAGGATGCCAGTGGATTTCACTGATATGCCAATATTTGAATGTCTCTATTTTCCAATCCAGAAGCTCGATTGAGGAAAATTTATATATTGCTGTACTCATCTCGATGAGACAGATGCAATGGGATTGTTCATTTTGAGTTACGAAGGAGTAAAGAAAGCAAAAAAAATAAAATTAGACCCCCATAACAGGATCTTGGGGATTGGGTTAGCATGGGGATTAGGTTAGCATAGTAACTTCCCCCTTCTAACCTTAGGCGGGGCTAGGGATAGTAGGTGCTATATTAAATGCGCAAAAAAATGCCCTTGTTAATTAAATAAAAGTGACTATTTCATTTAATCTAGATGCATGCACTCTTTACTATATTTTCCCTCGCTTCCCAATTTCTTCATGTTAAAAGCCAAGAAAATTTTGCTTGTGAATATCATTTCTATTTAAAAGAATACACTTTTATCAATATAAATATATTATCTAATAGACATGCACATGCTGCATATTTTTATTTCGGGAAGGGTAATCCCAAGTAATACCAAGGGTGAATCCATGGTCTCTCCCCCCTTTATATACACGTATTCACATGGAGAGGAATTTTCAAACCAATACACTAAAGTGAAGTGATGTTTACTCCACCCCATTTATTGTTGGTGAAATATTTGTGGTCCATTGAAGGACCCTATGTCCTTATTTCATGCCTCTCAATTCATCCCCATATGTGACCTTTAACCTCATGACATTGCACAATCTCTTGTGTGATGAAATGTCCATTTCAAATATAGTATACATGGAGGGAGTTGCTAGTAAGTAGGAGAAGCCTCTAAATTGCTATATCCCCTTCAAATAAATTCTACCCATGTGTACAGTTAGTTGACAAGGCTCAACCTTCCTTACACACATCCAAGAACACCACATTACATTTCATTGTCCAAACAACCAAAATAAACCATAATTGCCTATGCATATTATACCACCTAAGTTGAGATGTTTGATCTTTAAGTTGAGACACCTGATCTCTTTACATTATTTTAATGTGCCTCTTGGAGAGATTACCCTTGGGATGTAATTTTGAGTTAAGGATTTCAATAAACACATGAAAGAATTGTATTTCATAATAGTGTTGCAAAACTCATCAATATATAAAACAATGGTGATCTTTATTGAATACACAAGTAGTATAGTAAAGAACTCAAGCAATAGATGACCAATCCACAAGAAACCACTATAAAGTAGGGACGATTCAATAAGAAAATAACATAATTACAAATAACAATAGTCTCCCAACAGGGATATCAACACAAACATGGTTTCTAGTCTTACAAAACTGTAGCCATGCATTGCTACCACAAAACAAAAAAAACATGCATTACTACTCCCCTGTATTGTTATTCACCCTTGCTGCCTCAGTCCCTAGTCAGATGACACCCTGAATTCACCCTTAGACCCTCATTGCCTCCTGTTTGTGGCCCTTTAGGTCACTCACTACCTCAGAAAGATAGATTCTTAGCCTTTCGTTGTCTCAAAAGGATAAACCTAGCCTTCCAATGCCTTAGAAAGGTAGACTCAAACCCATTGCTTTCTCAAAAAGATATACTCTAGCTCTTTCTTGCCTTATAAAAATAGATACCAACCTTTTGCTACCTCAGAAAGGTAGGATAGAGCCCTTCACTTCCTCATAAAGATAGACTCTAGTCGTTCACTGCCTCAAAAAAATAGATCCTAGCTAGTTTTCAGTCCCGTAGCAAGAAAATATGGGAAGATTATCTAGGGTGGAATATTTCATCACTGAAACCAATCAAAGACAAGGTTCATAAAACCATCCAAGAGAAATCAACTCAAAAATCAAGAATAAAAACTATCCATCATGGTCATAATGAATCTCCTTCCTTCCTTATATAGTTTCTCTTTGGGCCTTTTCCCTTCTAAATTCAAATTTGAGTGACTCGCATGTTTCGCTCCATTTGTACCAATTTATTTTTTATTATATAATGTTTCCTAAGTAACATTAACTAATAATTCCCTCTTTTGAAATGACTATGGCCTACAAGGTTAGATAAGCTACTACGTCCTTACTTGGGTAATTAATTTGAAGAGGACATTACACTTACCTCAGATTTATATATCCCAATTCACTCTAGGAGTACATGTTCCTATATATTATACTTATATCGCACTCAACAATCGTCAATAATATCAAAATATATAACAATTTGAACGTGACGCATGCCATGTAATTTTCAATCAACTTCTCAACATATATCATAATGTATCATTGTTTAATCATCATCATTCGAGGATATAAATCTGTACACAAGGTCATAACACTGAATTACATCCCACTGACTCAACATATTCATAGGTCATATACAATAAACACATTATATTGCAATGGGTAATTGTATCATCATTAAAATAGTCTTAAACATAATCCACCTAATGGTGCATCCAAAATAGTATCAAGTCACCTAGACATCTATAACATGCTCAAAATAAACAATAATGGGTCTATACAAAATGAGGTATCACACTGGATTGGGATAAAAGGATCAACAAAAATTGTTTACACTAAGTTTGAAAGATACAACCTTCCTACTCTTGCCTTAGAATCCTATGCCTATCTCCTTTTGGCAAATGATAGTTTTGACATCCTTAAAAACTTACCTTTAATTCATTGTAAAGAATATCATTGCCAAACTTTATATGAATGGAGTCACTTAGTGTATTGTTGTGTTGGAGATAAAACCATCCGCACACCTCCAAGTTGACTTTTGTTTGAATAAGTAATGGTTCAAATTGGAGAACCATGAATCACATAGTTAGAGGAATGCATCTTCAACTAGAAGAGAGAAACAAAATTGTTGGACATAGAGGAAGAACAATGATGGTTGATCATATAAACATTGTGGAAGGATAGAACACAATATTATTCCTTTTCAAACCTTTCGTAGAGACTAAGAATGAAACATTTTGCCTCCAAAAACATTGGTTAAACTAAATAAACCCAAAGTTGAAGGGGGGCCATAAACGTGGTGAAAAATCAATTGCTTTTGAAGGTTTTGAATATAACAAGAGGAATCAATTTGGATCACAACTAAAAGGTAGTCAATCAACACCCAACAAGTTTCCTATTTAAGGAAAACGTTTTGACTTCTCAAATATTTCAATGGTGGGAAATGTAAATGATTTTGAAGGGAAGTAATGATCCATCATCTTGGAAATGAGAGTGAAAATAATGATTGGAAAGTCATCTTGGCATCCCAATATTTTGCAAACTAGGAGGAGACCAAACTCGTACTCAAGGGAATTGATTTTTCTCAATGTATTGGAGATGAGGACTGAAACCTCTATGTGTGGAAAATCATATGGCCTCCCAATGCCTTGCATACTACGATGGAACTTTAACTAAATAATCGTAGGTCTCTAGGCATTTTCAAGCAATGGAAAGAAGAATCACATACAAGGCTTGGAGTTGTTTGTTTGGGTTGGAAATTAGTTGTTGGTTCCAAGAGTGGAACTCCTAGTAAAACCCAAAATGAAAATACCTTGCTAGTTACGATCCATGGAAATGGTGCCATATCTCATACAACTTCAACCATAGAGAAAATAATTGATAACAATGTTGGAAACAATGACACATCCTTGTAAGCTCTTGAAAGTCCCCATAGCAAGCCAACTTCTCTACATTTTGGTAATGTAAAGAAAACCCTAAGATCAAGAAGAAAAATAAGAGAAGATTCAAATATGCAATGTTGTAGCGGCCAAGAATGTGTGCATAACAATTGAAATTGAATATTTTTTGAAAAAAAGGAATTCAATCTTCCCAAGCACACAATAGTGTCATTCCTTGATTTTTTTGTTAATAGAACAACACTACCTTTCTGCGAGTATAAGGGCATTGTTGAACGAAGAAGACACAATTTCTAAAACAAAATGTTCTTTCATTCTCTAAGAGAGTCACAACAATGAAATAGTTTAATCTCATTGGAGTTTTTCCATTGGTTTTCTCCAAGGTCATCCACGTGTCCATTTGTGATTGAGGGTTATAGGTGTTTGTAATAGCATAAAAATTTGAATAATATTTTCATAAGATTATGTTCATTTTCTATTACTTGAAAAATTGTAGCATAACGTAGTGTCATCTAATATACCACACACAAATATGAATTAATAGTTAAAGAAGAACTCAATCTTAGCACAATGAAGTACGACCTTTCTAGGATCCATAGAAATAGATCAAAGCATTGAGAATAATTGTGGTTCATTGCCTTAATACCAATATGATCCCCACACTATCAATGTTTCTATGGTTTACAACCATGCCTAAGGAGATGCTAACATAAGATGAAGACACATCCCTAGGTGCACAAGATGGGATCATACACTTGGTTGTGGTCTATGGATGTTAACCTAGGATGGGGAATGTGTCCCTCTATGACATGGAAATTTAGGGAGACTTGTCTTTTACTCTAGGTGCATGACAAGTGAGCATTCTCCTTTGGGCTATAATTAAGGAAAGTTCACTTGAAATTATAAAACATCCTACTTTATTGCTCATATTGCTATTACATTATTTAATTACACAAGTTGTATATTTGTTTGCTTGTAAATTCCATCTTAATTTTTTTAGCATTGGAATCTCACTTTAGTCTAATTATTCATAAAATGCACTTGCTTTAACTATGTAGAACCATGCTCTAAGCCTTGACAAGGTGGCGTTGTCAGTGACAATGCACTTTCTTGCAAACTTATTATACATAAGCATTGTCTGGTGCTAGTGTTGTTAGTGGCAACATGCTTTCTTGAAAACATCCAATCAAATAGTGAGTTTTATACTTTTAGCAAGGGGAGATTTGATTCGTACATGCTTAAACATTCTTAATAGGGTTTCATATTTAAGGATCCTTCTCAAAACTTTTGTTATTGTTGAAATGTATATGAAGCAATGCTTCCATTATTATTATCTCACATTTTTTTGAGTTTCATTTGACTAGTTTTCATTTTGATATATTTGTTGAAATGTGTATCTATGGCCGGTCTTCATAATCATTTATGTACTTGGAACAATATTTACTTTGATGAAAAAGCATGAAAGTAAATTTGTATTATTATTTTTTGGTTAAAAGAAAATATGAAAGGGCGTGATCTTCGTGACTCTTGTAAGAAAAGAAAAATTTAATTTTGTTAAGTTTTATTTAACCTAACAAGTTGCCAAGTCGGCCCTCCTAACCTTCATGTTGGCTCAACTTAAGTGGCACCATTTCACATGGCATGGAGGCTATATATAGCCCACTCTCATTCCTCATTTGGTACACAACATACTGTCAAATACATATGATCCAAGTGAAGAAGGAGACTCTGGAGACCGAAAGCATAAGAGAAACATATGTCTGATTTTCCCTTGGTCAAGGAGACTTGGAAAGTCGAGTAGTAGACAAAGATTGAGGCATACAATTTCTGTGTTTCTATGGCTTGTCGCAGTTGAAGAAGTGCAAAGTCTGAGGCACATTACTCTATGGAATGATGCGAAGTTTGAGGATATATATCTGTGGATATGTGCGAAGGTCTGAGACACATTACTCTGTGGAACCATGCATTAGGGAAATTTTGAGGTCTAAAATAGGCCTCCAAAGGAAATTATAAAATAATAGTGGAAATAATAAAATAAAATTATATTAGATCATCAAATTTTAGAGGGAAAAAAGAAAAAACTATTTTTTCAACTCGGGTTTTTAACTTATCTCCCTATAAATTTACTCAAATTTCGAGCAACAACACTCGTTGGATGCAAAAATTGATCACTCATCCAAGGAGTTCCCATGTTACATACTTTCGATGGACCCTGCGACATGAAAAATGAGAAATACATGAAGAAATGTGATTGCAATCTCATTTTTCATGTATTTCTCATTTCTCATGTAGAATGGTCCAAAAAAAATATGCAACATGGGTACTCCTTGGATGAGGAATTACATTTTTTATCCAATGATTACTCCTGCTCAAAATTTGAGTAAAACCTTAAGGAGATAAGTTGAAAATATGAGTTGAAAAAATAGTTTTATTATTTTA
>APFE031643075.1:33007-79595 GCA_000404065.3 Pinus taeda | reverse complement strand
ACTTACACATGTCCCTCATACTGGATTTTGGATTGTAGAATGAGCCTGCCTTATTTTTAATTATTTATTTATATGGTTATTTAATTTTTGAATATCCATATTAACTAATATATTTTAATATGAACTCTATCTCTCTCTCTCTCTCTCTCTCTCTCTCTCTCTATTATGTGTGTATTAATGTTTACCTTGGTAGAATATTTCAATCCCCACTAGCAACATGTTTTTCCTTCAATAACCAATTAGTTAGATACCAATCAATTCACCTCTAACGAGGAACCAAATTGATTCCTTTCATTGTCTTCAAAACACCCCAAAGCAATTGAATTCCCAACAATGATTCCAATTCCTTTGTGTAAACAAAATTTTGAGGTGAAAGCATTTAATTCCCATTTTTAGCAAAATGTTGGGAAAGCAATATAATTTCTTCTTCTAGGATTACATGCTCTCTTGCCAAAATACTCATGACCAATGGTCACTTTCATCCCATTATCCAATGATTTATCTCTTCCAATTCAAGATGCATTCCTCGGAGTCCACAATTTATATTTCTTCAACTATAAGCATTATGTCTTTTCCTACAAAGATTGACTTGGAGGTATGGATATAACCTCTTTTCTAGCACTACAATACATCACTTAATTCCCTTCTTTCCAATCTACTAGCAATATTTTATGCAATGACTATAAGGTAAATATAAGTGTACGTAAAACTACAATCTATCAACATGAGAAAGTCACAAGGTTAAGGCAAAATAAAATTCTACTATGTCAAATCCACATAAATAATAGTTATTAATCCTTTTTTCCAAACCAATGGCCATGAAGAATTTTTTTCTTTCATTTGTGCATTATCTTCATTATTGAATGGCTTCATGTCACTAATATGAGTTGCTAGCCTCAAAAGAATACTAGGGACAAAGCAAGAAATATATATATATATATAAATGGTAGAATTATATTTCCATAGTGAAAACATTTGAGTTACAGAGTACTACTTTACACATGCTTCAACTTTCCTCTTTTATCCATGCTCTCAAACTTTGCTTATTGTTCATCTTGGATCATTGAATTTTGTGATAACTATTCATTTCAGATCATCTCAAAGGTTAATTAACTCAAGGAGAATAATAAAATAAGAATTTACAGCAAAATAAAGAAGAAGAAAAAGAGTAGACCCAATAAAATAATAATTAAGAAAATTTGACATTTAAAAAAAAAGGTCTAACTGACCAAATAAAATAAATAGTGGAGCTCTTAGTTGGGTTAATCTTAGGTGATTGGGACCAATGAATGTTATCACCCCCACTTAGGTTCAATTTCCACAAAGTGACATGTTGAGCTTATATCATGTATATTGTTGTAATGATATCAAGCTTTATTGTTAATTGATCTTAAGCCTTGAAGAATATACAAGTCCTGTCCACTGGCTAGAGGGTAAAGTGCTTGGTTACATGGAAGAAAAAATGAATAAATAATTGAAAATATTTAATCTTTATATTATTGAATGGGAGCTCAAGGCATTTCAATAATCCCCTCATAATATGTACAATAAAAAATAAAAACAACAACAAATAGAGCTAAACAACATATGAAATAAAAGAAATTGAGAGATGAATAGTTCATGAAAAAACTACACCATGTACACTTCAAGTTTTGGGGAGATGCCTTCAACATGCAAAGTTATCAAGAATGTTACAGCGTGTCAAAAATAGTTATCTTGATGCTATAATCCATGAAATTATGAATTGAATCTCCACTTGCTAAAGTATAATGGTCATTATTATTAGACACATAATCCTTTAGGATTTTGTGTGATTATAAATATGTTGTAACTAGGAATCTAAAATGTCATACATAGGATGAAGGAAAAGAGCCGTGTTCCTAATGTATAAAAGAATTATTTGACGTAATAAAAATCTATTAAGAATTGAAATTACTCATCCCCAATGGTATCAGGTTCTAATAACTCCATTATTCATGCTTGGACTTGCCTCTCTATTTATTTATATGTCATTCTCTACTCATCAGCCTTGTCTCATACATTTTTATTCTTTTGCACATCATGCTTATCTCCATGCATTTTATTTTATTACTCAACAACATGTCCATTGCATGGTTCTCTTCACATGGTCTTGTTGGACCACAAACATTTGGCTTAAAAAACAATTTTCTTCATTTGATATGGACCTGTCTAAAAGGTGTTTGTTTTATCCTGGAGGTCCACCTATTATGTTATGTGGCAAACACCTTTGACTCATATGTGGTTGACTTGATATGCCCTTGTACCAATACAATTGATACAAATGTGAAAAATGAATTTGAATAGCAACCCTACAACACTAGCTGGGGTTTCTACGAGGGACTAATAAAATTGTTTTCCATTATTAAGAGAACAATCAAAGTTTCAATAACAATCTCCATACAAGTTGGAGCTATTGTACCTTGTTCATGTCTTCAACATGTCAAATTGTACATATTATCAATGTGGTCATTTGCTTTGGATTCATATTCATAAACAACCCTGAAGTCACACAAGTGTTTGCATGCCCTAGCTAGTGTAACTATTATATCTTTTTCTTTCTTTTTTGAAACGCTAATTGCATCAATTTTAGTATTGATGTTTAATTTCTCTTGCAAGCAAATGCAAATACATAAAAGGGCCACAATTAGTTAAAGGGGGGGAGAAAATACCCTAATGATGCACATTGAGGTGGCATTGCAAATTGTCATCTCAAAGTTGTCAATGTTGTAGGAGAACTCTATATTATTCTGAAACTTAAGGGACCTAGAGTGTTCCCTCTTAAAAGCCTTCAAGAAGTGGACATGTGAACCAATCCGTTGCCAGGTATTTCAACCACATTTCTAACCTAATCTTGTTGAGGTGTTTACTTTCTTGGTAATGCCAATCTCTCACTGGAATTCACATTTGGCATTGAATATATCTAGCCAATGAAACATCCATATCACATTTTTTTAAAGTTTGCATTTGAATCACATTTTTTTTCAAATACCTATAATGTTTGTTTGTTAGGTATACCTTTGATTAAAGATATGCCAAGATAACCAACATGTAGGTAAAATGGTGTTGATAGTAGTTTAAAACTATAGCAAGGGTCCCTACTATTTGGTTAGATATTTTTCACCAAATTGTTGTTGTAGAGATTTTGTTTATCCAGGTCCCCGCTCAAAGCTCTATTTGAAAATGTATTCTTTCAACCCCAATGTAGACATAGTGCTAATTGGCAAGGAGAACTATTGATAATGGTTCAAAAAAATCAAACATACTCATCTTCAATGATGTGTGGGATGGGACCTGTGAAGGAAAAGTCAACATTGACAAAGAAGTGAAAGACAATGGACCTAATAAGCATACATCAGATAATGAGCTAGTGATATGTAAGAACAAAGACAATAAAGTTTATGCCCCAATTGTTGCATTAGTAAGTGATGAGGTGAGTTGTCATATTGATTCCATTACACATGCTTATGGTGCTTTAAGTTAAAGGATATGTGTGACTCACACTTGGAATTAGAACATGTACAGTTGTTCGTCAAGCTCTTCAACTTAGAGTTGAAGGTTGATGATCCCATGGAATTAAATTTTAAAATAAAAGCCATTATGCATGACATAGAAGCTAGTGGACTAAAGATAGACCTTTATTTGGGCCCTCTACTCTACAATACTCTAACTACTTTGAATCCCCACAATCTAGTGACTAAGTTAAGTTTATTAGATTTAACCCTTGGGTGGAAAAAGTTGCAAAACAAGAGAACACCTTTGAAGAGAGGAAGACAATGGCTCAATGCACGAGAGAGACCATATGTCTTGCTCAAAAAGGGTAGAATCATTCACATGATTCTTCTAGAGGATGTGGTAGTAAAAGAGGATGTGGAAGAAAGAATTCTAGAGACAAGGCTCATGGGAAAATGATTTGCACAAAAACAAGGCATTGATTAAGAGGAGCCTTTTACTCCCCATAGTGAAATGAGCCACCATACATACTCTCTTTGCCTTGGTAGCGCAATATGGATGGAAAGTTCATCAAATGGATCTGAAGAATGCTTGCTTGAATGGAGACTAGAAAGAGAATGTTTCCATGTCTCAACAAGAAGGTTTTGTTGTGAAAGAACAAGAACAAAAAGTATGTTAACTCATCAATTCTTATATGGCTTAAAACAAACATTGTGAGTCTAGTACAAAATGTTAATTGAGCATCTTTTGAAATTGAATCTCAGGATGCTTTAATCTTAAAAATGCAACTCTATTTGTCAAGAAAGTTGGCAAGATCATCGTTAAGATTGTGGTGTTTGTAAATGATTTGTTGATGACAAAAAAGATGAAAGCTATATTGCATCCATTAAAAAAGAATTGAAATATGGCTTTGGGATGACAAATTGGGAACTTCTTCACTATTACTTCAACATTGAAGTGACTCAACATCTAAAATACATATTCATCTCCCAAAAGTAGTAGATTGGATAATTGTTGAACAAGTTTGGCATGGATGGATGTAATCCTCTTCCTACTCCAATGAAACATAATTTGAAGGCTCACATTAAAAGAAAATAATGAATTCGAGGATGCAACTAAGTACAAACGACTAGTGGAAAGTTTTATCTATCTTACCACCACTAGACCATATATTTCATTTGTTGTTGGGATTCTTTCTAGGTTTGTGCAAAAACCTTATGAAAGGCATTGGTCCATTGCAAGAATACTTTTGAAATACTTTTAGGGAACTCAAGATTTTGGACTCAAGTATTCCAAGATGGATGACTTCATCTTGATTGGATATTCTGATTCAGATATTGACAAGGATTAAAAAAAAATGGAATGTCAACTTCAAAATATCTCATGAGTCTTGTGTTATGAAACTAGCTCACAAAAAGATAGAAAAGATAGATCAACGCTTTATAATTCAGCCTCTTCGAGGGGGCAACATCCTTTACATTGCACAAATGAACACTTCTTGGATGATACCAATGACAAAACCCCCTTTCTATATATAGGAGTCTAAGGGGTCACAATATAACCCAAGTCGACCTAACCATAATAATATAAGGCCACATAAATAACAATAGTGGGTTTCGGGGATGCACAATAATAACAATATGGGGACAATAGGGTCACAACAATGACAATAAGGAATACAATGACAATAAGGAATACAATGACAATAAGGAATACAATGACAAAAGTAATGGAGTAATCACTAATATTATAGGGACCTAACACGCCCCTCTCCTTCAAAAAAATGTTGTCCTCAACGCTTGAGTAGTTCAGGATGCTTCTGTAAAAAAATTTCATCCTCCCATGTGGAATCTTCAATGGGTAAGTTCTTCCATTTGATGAGATACTCTGAAATTGATCGATTTTGTAGTTGTTGAGTTCTTGTTTCTTTAACTGCTTCAAGTTCCAATATGATCTTCCACTGCTTAATCCTTAGAATTTTCTCTTAAATATAATGTGATAGATGGTGGGTGATATCCATAAAGTGTCATAAATGGGGTCATTTTTGTTGAAGTATGGAAGGAAGTGTTATACCACCATTCAGCGAGAGACAACCATTTGACCCAATGTGTCTGTTTATCAGATACAAAGCAACAAAGATATCCTTCCAAACATTTGTTTACTATCTCAGTTTGCCCATCAGATTGAGGATTGCTTTGATACCAAATGTTAAATCTCCTTCTGATACCAAATGTTATGAAACCAGCTCACAAAAAGATAGAAAAGATAGATCAACACCTTATAATTCAACCTCTTCGAGGGGGCAACCTCCCTTACATTACACAAATGAACAATTCTTGGATGATACCAATGACAAAACCTCTTTTCTATATATAGGAGTCTAAGGGGTCACAATATAACCCAAGCTGACCTAACCATAATAATACAAAGCCACATAAATAACAATAGTGGGCTTCTGGGGTGCATAGTAATAACAATATGGGGGCAATAGGGTCACAACAATGAAGTTTTATCTCATGGAGATCACACAAACAATCAATTCTAGCAAATTCCACAATAGAGGTAGAGTAGGTGACATCTGCAAAAGCAATAAAAGAAATTGCGTGGGGCAAGAAAATACTTGAATATTTGCAAGAAAAACAAGTTAACTCTACTCTTTTTCTTACTGACAATACTTTTGCAATCAAATTCCATGATCGAATGAAACACATCAACGCAATGTACTATTTGATTCAATATCACGTAGAAGCCAAAACTATTCAATTAAGAGATAATTACACAAATGAGAAAATTGTTGACATATTCAATAAAACACTTGGGAGAGAAGTATGAAAAATTTAGAATAATGCTTGGACTCAATGGGGTGAGAAAGATTGACACATAATCCTCCAAGATTTTGTGTAATAGTAAATATGTTGTAATTACGAATATAAACACCATATAAAAACAAAGGTAACAAGACATCTTGTTGGAAAGTAAGGAGACTTATGTATTATAGATGATTTTCCTTAACTTGAAAATTACCTGTGATGTGTGTTGGCCTTTTATTACTTTATTAGATCTTGTTCATCAAGCAATTATCAAAACAATGAAGATCACAACAAAACAAACGACACGAGATATAGGCTCCAAGCCAGGGAAAAACCCATAAAGAATGCTTCTTTTCTAATAAAATATTCTTACAATGAGACTTCTAAGACCCAAATACCAAAGCCCAAGATCCTCCCCAACAAAGTCTTCTTCAAGGTAGCTTCCAAACTTCGACCTATTGCAACTTCGTCCCAGATTTTTGGCCCTGCAATTGCACTTTAGAATTTCAGCCCTACAATTCTGGCCTCCTGCAACTGCCAGCCACAAAACCCTAACTTCACACATGTGGAGAAAGAGATGATCCCAAGAAATTTTGACTTATTTTATTCCTTTCTTTGTCCTTCCAACTCTTCTTCTCCTTCTATTGCAAATCAAACTTGTGATGAGTGATTGTCTCGAATGAGGTTGAGCTCCTTGTATTTATAGCCTTCTTGAGTGGTTGAATAGCCCTGCCTTAAGCCGACTTGTCCTTGACTGGGGCTGACTTGGTCTGGGAGGAAAGAATGGTTTTTTTCTTGACAAAATAAACATTTTCATTTGTTATGATGAGTCCAAATGGGACTTTAATACATGACATGACTTCTTCTTTGTCTTAAAAAGACCTAGAAGCATGACAAAATGCTTTAAGCTAAACTTGAGCATGAAACCCATGCTTTACATAAAATATATTTTTTCTTCCTTTTTCTTTCTTTATACAAAGTATACAATGTCAGATTACAAATAAGTTTTTATGAAGACCGAACCTAGTTACAATTTTCAACACATCTTCCTAGATAATAAGAAATGAAAATATGTTAATATATATAATAAACGAAAATGAAAATAAAAATATATGTAAGTTTGTAACCAAACTTTGCACACAAGTCTGTAACCAAATATATTTATTCTATTCATCACACACAACTGAATTCCATCACTTGTATAAAACCACATAGATCGCAAAAAACCATGAGAAACCAAAAAAAAACAGCAAGTCTAATACTACCATCTTTACCGAATTCAACGCCACAATTGAATACTCCGAATTTTAGCGTGCACGCAGTCCAAATTCTCTGAGAAATTTGGGTTTCTCCAATTTGTTTCAAATTAATTCCTCCTTCAAATTTTGCGAATTTCGCCTTTTTTGCTTGAAAATCGGCAAATGTGGTGACATAATTCCCAGTGTATAAAAGAATGATTCAAGCTAATGAAAATCAATGAAGAATTGGAGTTACTCATCCCCAATCTAACAATTATTTAATTGTATGTTTGTACGAAAGCTAACTACCACTGGCAACACCACCACATCATCTCAGATGTTGGTTACCTAGAGTTAAAGCATGTGTATATTATGCTAAATCGACAGTATTCAATCATTTAAACTTTAAGCTGAAATTTTCAAGTAAACAAATGTACAACTTGTGTAACTCAATAATGTAATAACAATGTGGGAAGTGAAAAAAAAAATGATGATTCAAAGGCATTACCAAATTCTAACCCAAGAACAATTCTTCCCTTGTCCTACCAAGGAAAATACAAGTGTCCCTAAACCTCCAAATGGAACCGAGACACATTCCCCATCATGGATATCCCCGGATCCCAATCAAGTATGTGTTTGCAATTCAATGTTGTAAATATCAGCATCTGGATAAAATCAACAAGGGTCTAGAAAACCAAAAAATTGTAAAAATCGGGAAAATATTAGCAAAAATCAGCATACATAAGCAAAAGTAAGATACCACCAAAATATGGGTAAAAATTGGCAAACATCAGCTACGCCAAAAAATCACGATTTCGCGAATTGTGATTTTTTTTGTTATCAAATCAAGGCATTTGCAACACTAGTTTGCATCATGTGCAATTAGGAATGTGTACTTGTTTCAGACACATCCCCTTACGGACGGGTGGAAATCGTGGAAACCATGGTATTATTGATGTCACTCAATGAAACCATAGAAACCACATATCCAAAAATATTAATTCAGATATATATCAAAAGGTTGAATACATATGCAGAGTGAATACTTTCAAAAACTCAGTGTCACTTACTAATGGTAGCGAGATTCAAATACAATTCGGTATAAAAAATGCTTAACCAAAAAACACATACAGCACCAAAACGGATGTATACATCTCATATATAGCATAACATGCATTCTGTTTCCAATTTCTAAAAACAATCATCTTCACGAATGCTCATAAGAAAATTAATTCAATCCTTCCAAATTTAGTGATTTACATCATATTTATAGGTTTTTAAAAAATATTTATGAGGTTTTTTGGTTTTATGGTTTGACTTGTATCAAAGGCACGAGCTATATTATCAACGATAGTCAAACTTATGTTAACTATACCTGTACCCATGGAAAATTCGTTGAATTCCATACTGCTGCATCGTCGTGAAGTATTCACTTTGAAATGGATGTGAGCACTCGAGACATTTTATGACTTCCAACTGATAGAAAGGGCATCTCTTTTCATAAGGAACGAAAATTACTACAATATTGTATCAATCACTTTTAAATTGGTGAGGGTCAGTGTTCTTAAAAATAAGGTACAAGCAATTAAAATAGACATGTAATGTTGAAGACTATGAAGCAGTATTTTCTATAAAGAAAACCTCACAAAGAAACTCCCAATCACTTCCCTGCATTAACAGATAGTGCCCAATGCAAAACCATTAGTACTTATTATGACTCCTGATGCATCAGTGACATCAAGTGAGGCACATGACAAAGGCAGCCAGCCCAGGAAATCAACCCTGAAACCTCCTATATAAAGCTCAAAGAACTCAAAACACTCAAACTAGCCCATTGGACTGAAGGTATAAAGCAGTACAGGCAAAGAAAATAATTAAATATGCTCTATATTGACAGTGTAAGATAACCAGATGCTTGCTCTAAAGTCTTTTAGTGGTGTCGAGGGTTGCTTGAAAATCCATTTAATAGCCTCAATATCTTTGGTCAGGGTCTCAGACTAATGGGTGTTAGATTGAAATACCATTACGTGATCTGACATAAGTCCAATGAGCTAGTATATTGACAAAGAAAGTCACGGCCATGAGAGAAAGCAGTGAGGACTGAGGACATAGTCTACTTCTACTGCACTTACTGTCTTCATCTTACAAAAATGCCAGGGTGAAAAAATAACACCTGACACTTTTGACACCAGAAGCATCACTTTTAAAAGCATATAAGATCTTTCTCTACACGAAAACTTGGTTCTGTAACACAAACGAATTGTACAAGATCTCTGTAGTTCAGGATAACCCCTTGCATTCCTCAACTCTCTTGCGTATCCTTTCTTGGACAAGATGTTCTTGGAAAATATGCACCTATCCAAAACAAGCTTAACAAAAAAGGATGCCACTTGTAAGCTGTTTGTCATAATAAGCAATTTTAAATCAGTGTAATCAACCGCACAAACTCAAACTACAGTGGCAGCAAAAGCACAGGGCAGGGAATGAACTCTGCCAGCAAATTCCCATCAACATATTTTGAGTGAATGGATTCCATACTAATCACTACCAAATCAAGATTCAAGTCATCAGCGACCTCTCCAATAACAGCAGTAGGCTTCTTGCCTTCACCGAGTCTCTCCATCAAGCTAAACTCCTCAAAACCACCTGAATGCAGAAGAAAGTTCAACATAGCATCACCACACTAGAAAGTCATACTGATAATTATAAAATAGGCTGTGCAATTGACGTAGCAGAAAGTCATGCATATAACAGCATCTTTACTCCAATTAAATTATTTGTTAGCGTTAAATGACTCACTATAAAGCAAATACACTAGAAGAAAACTTCACTTGCAACACACCTTGAGCCAGATGCCAATGAATACTGGATAATCGTGCATCATGATCTGCTATTGCATCCCTGCTATTTTCATCAATAACTACACATGTAAACAAGTACAATCATGTCTTTTCTTAGATTCTATCCCTCGTAAAGATTACCAAGACAACTATCCCTCACATCAACCAAGCATAAACATCAAGCAATCCAGAGCATCAAATGTTGAACATTTAAAGCATTTTGGACCTTTTTTTTCAACATGACGTTCACTACATGGCTATTTTACAACATACCAACAACAGTGATGTCCGCACCATATTTCTTTGCCAATGCTGTAGTCGTTGCGACAGCCTGTCAATTAACCCAGGAATATCAGTTGAAAATTAATACTAAAACAAAGAAAGCGGTAACAAATTTTCAAATATGAATATCAATTCAATAATCATTTACAATAATATATTAAAGCATTCAAACAGATAACGTTCTGCACACAATTCCATCATCCTATTATCCTATTAGAATTAGCATGTTCTCACTAGATAAATACGTCAAAAGTTTACCCAGCTTCAACTTTGCAATTTCTCCACATCTATATCATCACACCACATAAAAAAGAAGGGAAGAAGAATATCTTCATTATTAACCTGTATCACTTCCATTCTAGTCCACAACCATGCTTCACATATTTATTAGCAACAGTATTAATCTTCATTAATGTAACTTCATTGTCGTCACAGTTGTGTGAAAATATCAGCTACTATTGTGTAATTCTATATTTTTATGACCATATCTGTACGCCCTGTAATTATTCCAAGTTAAACTAAATTGATAAACATGTATACAGACAGCAAACATTTCCTTTCGTGTTTTAAATCATAATCTCTTTATCATAGATATTGCATATAATTCTTGACTTGCTATATTTCCAAAATTTGAGACATGACGTGAGTGAGGTGAGAAATCAAGATCAGACTTCTTTAGAGGATGTTCACTTTAAGAACTCGTTAAGATAATGAGAGAAGATTCTGGAGAAGTTTTTTCATTGAATTTTATGTATCGTTGTATAGACAAGATGTGAGGCAGTTTTTATAGGCTGACCTCTTATATAACTCTATAAACACTGTCTGTCGCTAACTGTAGTCTGACAGTGTGTTAGAGTGATAGTAGCAACAATGAACAAATTCAAAATGTTAGACCAAGAGTCCCTGGACAATTACAATGTCTGAGACCACATTGTCATCAGTTCTAAACCTTATCTTTGATAAGGTGTTGTCATGATTTATTGATAACTTGAATGAGATTTAGATCTAAAATAGTAAAATTGATGTACTATAAATTCATATCTTGAAAGCAATACAATGAGTTGAGAATGATTTTAAACCTATTTTTGCCAGTTTCTTGTCTCATTTGTGCTTGCTCCAATTCTTAACATGGTATCAGAGCCATGGTGAAGAGAGGATGAAATTCCAGAGCCATCATTAAGAGAGGTTGATAATATCAAAGTGTGCAGCCTAAGACCTGAGATTCAAGGGCGTGAGGCCTAGATAAGTTGCATAGGAGAGAAACACCATCTAACAAATCTGATTGGTTGTGAATCTCGACCGCTGAATAGTTAGTGATAAACCACATTATTTAAATCAAATTGGTTAGTGGTGATCCCTGTTACCCGTCATTTTGTGGGTGGTGATATCCCTAGGAGAAATTTTTTCTCCAAGATAGTCCTTAGGCGGCAGCCAGCAGCTCTTTGCAGCCACCAACTAGTTCATTGTGTCATTTCTCAACCACCTGAGCCAGCCATGTGGTCTCTCGCCCATTTGTCATGTTTGAAGGTGGGCCTCTCGAACCTAAAGGTATGCCTTGTCATTTGGTAATTGAGTATTGTAGTTTGCTTATCATGGACACTTTTGGGCATGGATTAATGGGGGGATTCGGCAAAAAGAATGGACTAGGTCCGTGCTCTTGTCCCCTAGACCCCTTTTGGATATTAACCTAGGATTCTACTCCCGTGAGATCTCTTTTATTGACCATTTGGTTTTAGGGATAGTATTTCATGGGAAACCTTGATTTGGTTGCATGGTCTCACTCCTTCATCTACATATATTGCCCTCTTTCCACTCATTATTACCCCATTCATCATTTCTCCCACCTGGGTCCACATTCCTCCACTAGGTCCACATAGGGCTAGCTCTCCCCTTCCCTGCCCACACATTGGGTCAGGTCCGAAATGATGCCCCGGAGGTTGATGCAGCAAAAAAAAAAAGTAAAAGCATAATTGGCCACATTCAACAGGAAAATGTGCCACAAAATGCAAAAGATGGTTGTTCAAACACATTTATCACATGGGCAAAAGCAAATACATTAGCTCTACCCCATCATCATGGCCATCAACCTGGTTCCTACAGGTTCTATGAGCATTCTTCATCATATAGGATCCCATGATTGTCCCAACCCCTGGTGGGCAATGAACCACCCTACCTTAAAAGGGGGTATCCATTGCTATATCTCACACATCGTGCTCTCACCCCTTGGGCCTTGAGCAATTAATTGAAGAAAAATCATAAAAGGGCGAAAAACATATAAAGAAGGGTGGAAAAATCAAGGCTGGGGCACCTCATGTACCACGATTGCTCCCTCTTATATATTATATACCGAAGTGTGGGCTTCCCTTCTACTAGCTACCCTTGTACCCTAGCATGTGGCCCAGGGTTGTCCCTTCTCATTCGCTACTCCATTCACCTCTTTATCACATGCCACCGCCTTTTAAAAGATGTACTTTAGAGATATTAACCCCTTTAAAAGTAGAAACCACCCAATGGGATACTTGGTTAACCCCATTTAGATTTTGGAGACATTAGCACATGCCAAAGCCCATTATGGAAGGGAAAACAATTATAAAGTCTCCACTTGTGGTCCTTGGTTTGTAAGCTCTTTTACTCAATTTCCTTGACGAGCTGTTGTACTGGAAGGCTAGGGGACACATTGGATCTTATGCAAGATTACAGGTGGTCTCCATCTTGGGTTTGGTCTCCCTATACGGGGTCTTAACCCTCCAGAGGGTTACATTGGCACATGTAGGGTGTGTGTTGAGAGCCATGGGCCTCCACAGCAATAGACAACACTCCATGGATCCTCAAAGATGTCCAGAGATTGCTCGAGATTCACCTATTGGACGAGGAAGATGCACATGGTTCACCTTTGCCCAGCCAACACCACAGATCTACCATGCATTTGGAAGCTGGCCCAGTACTTGTAGGATGATGTGGCTTCAACTACATCATCATTTGAGCCCTTACAGATGGTCTACAAGCATCTTCGACTTACTTGGAGACCCATGAGGTCACTTGTGTGCCCTCACAACCATTGAGAGCACCACAGGTTTATTATGTGGAAACCTGTTAATTTTAGGCAACAATGGTATGTTCTATGCTTTAGAGCAATTTTACTTAAATTTCTTTATTAGCCCAGTATCAATATTCAGATTAGCAATCACATCAACATGATAGTAAAATGCAAATAGAACATAAAAATAAACAGTAGAAGACAAGCCAAGACAAGAGGACACAAGATGTGGCACCAACGAGGGACAAACCCCAATGTGGGGAAACCCTTTATCAAATCATCTTTTAGTCTTCAATAGTTCAACAGAGAGAGATAGTACCATTTACAAATTTGATAATTTATAACAGCAGCAAAAGAGCCCTAACCAAAAAAGTCAACGTTGGTCAACAAGGTAGATTTGAGCATCAACAAATTGGTCAACTTCAGTCAACTTTAGCCTCCAAATAGCAAGATGAATCAGCCCTCAAAACAGAGCAGTCAAAATCTGGTCAGACAACCCACCTACGGTCAGCCCTAGCTGCAGTCAACGCTAGTCAACAGTCAATGTTTAGCCTCAATTTCTGTGCCCAGAAATGTGGCTTGCCCAAACAGAGGTAGTCTTCACAAAAACGTAATCAAAGGAGGTCAACGCATGTTGGGTCAACACTTCATCAAATAGTCCAAAAATTGGGTCTCTTGAAATTTCAGCCTCCTGAAATTTCACTCTCCTAAAATTTCGAACGTGTAGAAAGAGAGAAGCCCAGTAATCCGTACCCAATCAATGAGAGAGAGAGAAGTGTGAAGACGAGTGTTCCAAATGAGGCTAAGCCACTTTCTATTTATATGCAACGTTGAGGATAAATAGACGTGATTGTTGGGCTTTTGAGCCTACATAAGTCTGTTGGCCAACCTTGACAATTTGACCATAATCAAAATAAATTCATAACTTCATTTGTCCATGTCAGAATCGGATGATCTTTAGATCAATCCTACACCTCTCGGAGAGAGGAATCCAAGAAAAATATCAGTTGTCATAAATAAGATGACCCATGTGGAGTTTGGCCCTAGTTGCTAATTTTAACACTCCCTCTCAACTAGGGAGAACTCCATCTGCTAATCCATCTAGCAATTTGTACTATCTCTGCCATCAATGAACTGCTCTGCTCTGTAGAACTATGAAGAAGAAGAAGTAATCGAGAATGTATCATACCATTCTCTATTGACCCGAAGTCAGTCTCAATCAAAGGAGAGTGTGTCATACCACTCTCACTGACTCGAAGTCAGTTCCAATCAAAAGAGAGTGTCTCATACCACTCTTACTGACCCAAAGTTAGTTCCAATTGATCCCAGATCAATATCCGTCACCCTATCATAGGTAGTACACGATGCGTCCATCAGTAGTACTATGTTCTCTATCCTCATTTCCCTACTCATTGGCCAGATGAGAGGTACTCCCCATGAGTCCCAGACTACATGGGTAGGATGCCTCAGCAAGAGAAGGATGAACCACTCATCCTGCCTATATGTTGCCAAGGGGTATCGCAAGGGAAGGTTGAACCACTCACCCTGTACATAGCAAACCACTAGGGGAAGGCTGAACCACTCACCCTGTACACAACAAACCGCTAGGGGAAGGCTGAATCACTCACCCTGTACACAACAAACCACTAGGGGAAGGCTAAACCACTCACCCTGTACACAGCAAACCACTAGGGGAAGGTTGAACCACTCACCCTATTGTTGCTCATTGCTCCAAGAAGTACCCCAAGCCCCCCGGAGCTTCCAAAGCTCAATGTCCATCTCATACAAGTCCCTCATAAGAGGGTCTCATTACGACTCCAAGTCATTCTCGGAAGGCCAAGAACTTGACCTTCCCCAAGGGCTTTGTCAGAATATCGGCGACCTACTCATTAGTCCCAATGTGATGGAGCCTTATTGCTCCTCGATGTACCATATCCAAGATAAAATGGTACCTGGTATCTATACGCTTGGAGTAATCATGAAACATGGGATTCTCTGATAATCAAATCCCACTTTGGTTGTCGCAGAGGATCACGATAGTATCCAGCACATGTCCAAACAGCTCATTGAAGAGCTTCCTCAACTAGACAACTTCACAAGAGGCCATACTAGAAGCTATGTATTCAGCCTCAAAGTGCTGAAGGCAACCGATTTCTGATTCCTGCTCATCCAGGATATTGACACAGAACCCAAAAAACAACATCCATAAGTGCTCTTGCGATCCACCACACTGCCAGCCCAATCAGCCTCAAAATAACCATGCTGTCTCACATCTCCGACAGTGTATCTCAGAGCATGAGTGATTGTGCCCCAAAGATATCTCAGAAGATTCTTGGCACCAATCCAATGTATATGGTGAGGCTCAACCATGGCTCAATGTGTTAACTGCAAAACATATTTGCGGACGGGAGTTCACCAAGAACATCAGTGCTCCTATGAGTTGACGATACTCAAAAGCATTTCCCAATTCTCGTCCAGCAGCACTACCACATAACTTCTTAAAGTTAAGCTCCATCGGAGTAGTCACAGGCTTGCAGTCCAGCATCCCAAATCTTTCCAATATCTTTACAACATATTTTCCTTGAGAGAGGGAAATTTCACCTGGCTTTTACAAGACCTCCAACCCTAGGAAATAATGCATCGGTCCTACGTCCTTCATCTCAAATTCAGAAGCCAACTCCCTCTTACATTTGTGAATGAGAGGGTCTGCACTTCCATCAGCTCCATGCTTATTTTGTAAAGCCACTTAGAGGTGACAACCGATTTGTCCTAGGGTCTAGGGATCACATCCCAGACATCATTCTTCATAATTGACTCGTATTCTTCATTCATAGCATCCTTCCATACTTGATGTTTCACAGCTTCTTCGAATGATGAAGGCTAATTTTGAATGATAGTGCTCATGGTGGTCAAATATCCTTGATACCTGTTCAGCTTCTTGCTTTCACGGAAAGTCCCCCTTGGTGTAATGTGTCTCTCGACATCTTCGAGAGTCTCCCTAAGCCATGAGGGTCTCCTTTTGGAGGAGGAGGACTCATGAGGAGGAGGATCAATAGGATCCAGAGGTTTATTAACATCGGGCGCCGTTTCGTCTTCTTTTGCACCCAAATTTCCGGTGTCAGCTTCTTTGTCCTTCCTTAGAATAGGAAGGTTGTTGATCTTCCTGAGGGCCATATCTTCGTCCAAGGTGACATCATGACTTATCTCAACTTCCTTTTGACCAGCCATATAAATTCCATATCCCATAGAATTTTCACTATAGTCCACAAAAATTCCTTTCTTCCCAGATGCACCCAATTTGCTTCTTTTCTCTTTCGGCACATGAAAATATATGAGACTTCCAAAAATTCTAAAATGAGAGACATCGGGTTTCTTACCAGTGAACATTTCTTCAGTTGTCTTAGAGTCCAATGCTTGATGAGGGCATTGGTTTTGAGCATACACGGCAGTATTTACAGCTTCAGCCCATAGGAACTTCGGAAGGCCTTGATCATGAAGCATGGCATGAACTACTTTTACAAGAGTGATTCTTCCTTTCAGCCATACCATTCTGCTCAGGAGTGTATGGCGTTGTAGTTTCCCTCTTAATGCCAGATTCTCTGCAATAATCTTGGAATTCATGGGATTCGTACTTAGTCCCATTATCAGTCCTCAATATCTTGATTTTCCTCTCAGATTGGTTTTTGATCAAGGCTTTGAAGTGTCGGAACTAGGTTAACACTTCATCCTTCTTCTTCAAGAAGTAGATCCAAGTCTTGCTAGAATAATCATTAGTAAAGGTGAGATAATATAAGTATCCTCCCAAAGAGTTTATGGGCATCATACCAGATATGTCGGAGTGGATCAATTGCAATATATCTGTTGTCTTGCTATTACTTTGAGGGGAATGGTCCCCTTTTAAGTTTTCCTTTGGCACATCTCAAACATACACCTTCATTCTCTACTTTAAACTCGGACATACCTATCACCATTTGTCTCACATCAAATAGGGCCTTATAATGAAGATGGGAAAACCTCCAGTGCCATAGTTCAGATTGTAGAGATGTGTCGCAAGACATGGCTCCCAATGGACTTCCTCCAACTTGATACAAAGTGTCAACCCTGAACCTAAGAGTAAAATCATCTTTAAAATTTCTTTTCCAAATACGTACCTTTCCATCGATGAATGCCACCTTGAATCCTTTGTCCTCCATGGCTGAAATGGACACCAGGTTATTCTTGAGATCAGGTACATATAGTACTTCTTGCAAATGAATGGTGTTACCTTGATTCAATTGAAGGGTAACTAACATTCCCTACTCCCTTCACGGGATACCTGTCTCCTTTTCTATCAGATTAGAGAGGACTTCCTTGTATTTGGTGAAGTGCCTTGAGGCACCACTATCAATCAGCCAATTTTCCAGTGTCCGTAAGAGAGGCAGTGGAGAGGGCCGATATAAGATAGTACTCTTTTCTTATTGTTAACAACATTTGGTTCTTCATACCTGGAGTTCCTTGATTTCTTGGAGGGTCGACCATTTCCTTGATGTCCTGCATTCCTTTTTCCTTTGCCATTGGACCTACCATTCCTTTTATCGTTGTTGTTTAAGTTGCCCTTGGAATGGTTGTGATCATCATCATGCGATGGGTCCCTTCTATTTGGACACTCCCTTGCATAGTGGCCAAACTTATTGCAAACAAAGCACCTGCCCTTCCTTCCTCCCTTAACTCCAGGCTTTCCATGGAAATGACCTTTAGACCTTGCATTATTTCTCCTTTTGGCATGAGCGGAGAATGCAATGGGGTTGCTTCTATTAGAAGGCATTTCTTGCTCCACAGTTCTTGTTTCTTCTTGAATGCATCTCGACATCAATTCTTCAAACCCTGGAATTCAATCATTGTTCACGACGGTGGTTCTAAATACATACCACTCAGGTGGAAGTCCTCCAAGGGTGGTGAGAGTAAGTTCCCTGTCAAGAATGACTTCTCCAATCGAGAGTAGATCATTCTTGATCTCAGTAATCCTCAAGAAATAGGATTGAATATCCTCGTCCTTGCCCTTCTTAATATCCTTCGACTTATTCTTAAGAAATAGAATTTGATTAGCATTACTAACCTTGAACATGCCGACCAACCTGTTGTAGATCTCCTTGGATGTCTTTAATTCGGAGATGTAGGCACCAAATACTTGTCAATGGAATCCCTGATAAACTTCTTTGCTTTGACTTCAACCCTATTGTACTTGGTCTTCGCAGCAGCCAGTGCATTTGAAGGAGGTTCAAGGATTTTACCCCGCACATAGTCCATCACTTCTTTTTCTTCCAAGGTAAAATCAAAAGACATCTTCCATCCAATGTCCATGATAGTCAGATTTATCATGGAGCTTGTCTTCAACCGAGAAGTAGGATGAGGAACCCATTGAACCTTTTGTCCTTGTCCAACTGTCTTTGGTGATTGCTCTTCCACTCTTGCTTAGGCTTTGTCTTCACCTCAACTCTAATACCATGTTAATTTTAGGTAACAATGGTATGTTCTATGCTTTAGAGCAATTTTACTTCAATTTCTTTATTAGCCCAGTATCAATATTCAGATTAGCAATCACATCAACATGATAGTAAAATGCAAATAGAACATAAACATAAATAGTAGAAGACAAGCCAAGACAAGAGGACACAAGATGTGACACCAACCAGGGACAAACCCCAATGTGGGGAAACCCTTGATCAAATCTTCTTTTAGTCTTCAATAGTTCAACAGAGAGAGATAGTACAATTTATAAATCTGGTAATTTATAACAGCAGCAAAAAAGCCCTAACCAGAAAAGTCAACACTGGTCAACAAGGCAGATTTGACCCTCAACAAATTGGTCAACTTCAGTCAACTTCGGCCTCCAAACAACAAGATGAATCAGCCCTCAAAACAGACCAAAAAACAACCCAGTCAACATCTGGTCAAACAACCCACCTGCGATCAGCGCTCGCTGCAGTCAACAATGAACGTTTAGCCTCAATTTTTGTGCCCAGAAATGCAGCCTGCCTAAACAGAGATAGCCCTCACAAAAACGCAGTGAAAGGAGGTCAACACATGTTGGTCAACACTTTGTCAAACTATCCAAAAATTTGATCTCTTGAAATTTCCACCTCCTGAAATTTCGGCCTCCTAAAATTTCGCTCTCCTAAAATTTCGGACGTGTGAAGAGAGAGAGGCCCAGAAATCCGTACCCAATCAATGAGAGAGAGAGATAAGTGTGAAGATGAGTGTGTCCAAATGAGGCTAAGTCACCTTCTATTTATATGCAACGTTGAGGATGAATAGACGTCACTGTTGGGTTTCTGAGCTTACATAAGTTTGTTGGCCGACCTTGACAATTTGACCATAATCAAAATAAATTCATAACTTCATTTGTACATGTCAGAATTGGGCGATCTTTAGATCAATCCTACACCTCTCGGAGAGAGGAATCCAAGAAAAATATTAGCTGTCATAAATAAGATGACCCACGTGGAGTTTGGCCCTAGTTGTCAATTTTAACAAGAATAAAGAGCTAACCCCTTGTCCATTACTTTTGGAAGTCCAACTCATCATTTTGGCACTTATGGACTTCATCAGGCCTCTTCGAGAGCCCAACAACATGCATTATTGATCATTCAACCTCTTGGGAGGCTTATTATTGTATTTGTGAGCTAGTTTGGTGGGCTTGTCACCAATAGATAGTTATTTGCACATTATTTTAGTTGATGGGCTAATGTAGGCTCAAATTAGGTAATTCAAACTCCTAATGAGTGTATAAATAGGACAGACATGAATTCATTTGTATGGTCACTTTGGATTGGATCTCTTCTCTCTCTAGAGAATTTTGCACTTTTTCTTGGAGGACGAATTGGAGCTTTATGGATGAATTTTGACGTTTGGATTTGGTTTATCTTGTCTTAGAGCTTCTCTATTGTCAAATTGTGGATGGTTGGATATGTTCTATTACATGTAAGTACATGCTTTCAATGTTATTCTTGTTTTACTTTGTCATATACATTGGATTGGGATTTTCACTATTTTTAGGGCTAATTGTTGCGTGCATTTACTGCTTAAATTGTGGAATTTTGTCTCTGTATAACATCTCTCATTGTATGGGCAATGTAATGTGAATGAAATTTCCTAGGGATAATTCTAACAACAAATTCATCTTGATAAGCCATCTCCTTTTGCAAGTCGAAGTATAAAAGTTGCAAGGTTGCTTCCCTTTGCCCTCAAAGGTAGCAATGTAGTCTTAAGGCCTCCTCCACTAAGAAACGAAGTCCTAATTCATATTTACCATAGACTTCATTCTCCCAAGACTAAGGCATTGATCTACCAAGAGGTGGTCACGCAAAATCAATTATTTTTCACCTTTTCCTAGGTCTAGCCGGATTGGGTAACCAAGGCATCATTTTCCCGACAAAATAGCCCTCCAAAAAGTTCGACCTACTAGCCTCCCCTACGTTCGTGTCTCCTTAAGGCCTCCTCCAATTTTGAAGCCATTCCAACAGTGGATTTGTGAGCAAAGCCAAGCCCTAGCTCCAAGATCAAACTTTGCCTTGGTATCTCCAAGGCTAGTGCCTCATAGGATCAAATCAATGCCTTTAAGTGAAAATCCTTTCTTTGATCCTTTTCCCCTCCTTGTCTAGGTTAAGAATATCTTTGGTTGCTAAAATCTTACCTCCTAACCTAGGTTGGGTCCACTTGGTCTCGTGTGGTCCCATTCCTTCGAAAATACAATTCTTCAAGAACCATTTGAGATACCATTTTCAATAAGGATTTTAGGGATTGGGAATCTCTTTCACAAGTCATATTCCCTAAACCTAACCCTCAAATCCTCCCATCCTTTTCCTAGAAGACATTGTTCCTTGCTTAGAAAGAAAGCAAGCTCTATTCTTCAAACTCTTACGAAAAAGGGATTATTTGGGTCACTCTATATCCACTTGTTGATTTATCCTTCATTTGTGACTCCATATATGTTGGGTCTCCTCCCATCGATGAAAGTTCATAAATAGTAGGGAGCCTTAGCTGAGGTGACAATGGGCTAAGTCTCCATTTGTTTCCCTTGGTCTAGCATTTGCCCCTTTAGGGATCCCCCTTTAAGTCCCCTGCTAGTTTGAGCAGTAAAATTTTGGCATTGTTGTCAGGGACACGAAAAGTGTGTTTGGTTCCCCATACGACATATTGACATAACATTATTGGCAATTCCATTGGAATAACGAAGCCCTAGTACTTCATTGAACTTCAAAGTCAATGATTGTAGGGTGAAACAAGCATTTGTTAAGGCAATTTCATTCACCCTGGCGACTCCCATGTCATTAAGGACCCAACAACATGTTGACCATATATATTCCGACCATAGATATGACAAGGACCCCTAGATTTGGGTGAAATAATGTCTGACAAAGAAATGACCATTGTAGTATTAAATGCACTACCGAAGGAATGGGGCAACTTCACTTCAAGTATCTATGGGAAGAAAGAAGCCACCCCTTTCCAAGAACTATGGTCATTGTGCAAGATCGAAGAAACCAGACTAAAGGCAAAAACTAATGTAGGATCAACTGAGCAAAATCAAGCATATGCTACTATGACAAAAAGAAAGGGAAAGTTTGCTAAATTTGGTCCTCAAAAGAAAAAGAAGAACATGGCTAAGGTGCACTGCTATGGACGTCAAGAATATGGGCACTATAGAAGAGATTACCCTAAACTTAAAGGGACAATAACAAGAGAAACAAGGAAGAAGCCCATATTACCGAAGAAGTGGAAGAACCTTAGATGAAGAAGCCTACGAAGGAGGATGTGAGAGATCTCTACTATAGTCTATGACTGAGGGAATCTCCTTCACTAAAAGTACTTTTCTGTTGTGTAAATTATAGATAGGAAGCATTGTAAATAAGATAGGATGCATCATATTAGAGTATGGCATCATGATAGAAGCATTAGAAGAGCTCGTGACATAAGCAACATGAAGGATGTTTGGAACAAAATCTACGACAGTCAACTATGTAGGATATAGCTCTTGGAAACCTCATTAAAATCTAAAGTGATAGTTCTGGAAAAAGGAAGAAGTCATCTAGGATAAGGCTCATCATACATCAGTCAAAAGGTAACATCTGCAAGATAAGATATGCAAGATCCTCAAGATTCTCTGATGGAATCTTCATTGTAAGGTTCATCAATCACGAGGGGAAGCAAGTGTTTCATCAAGAATTCCAAATCTATGGAATTCATGGGATGATGGTATGATGACATAACAAAGAAGCAGATCAAGGGAATGAAGCTTCTTCATTTAAAGGAAACTGTTGCAGGAAGTTTGGATGACACAACGAAAAGATGACGTATGTATGCTTACATTTGATATTATGGAAGTCATGTCACATGGTTGCAGATATCATGAACTAATGCACTATCTTAAGATCATGATCAAAAGAAAGGATCTCCTCCCTCAATAGTATGCAAGATTGTATGGGTCACATATTTACTAGATGAAATCAACATAATATGTCCTCATATGAAGTATGAGGTGGTTGACTACAATTAAGGAACTCTGATTGGAAGCTCCTGAGAATGAAATATGTGAAGAAAGGAAGGAAGAGATCATGGAATATGCAACAATGGTAAAGGTAGTCAACATCTGAAAGACCAAGAAGATTTGACTATGATATCTCCTAGAAAGATATGAAGACTGATGGAAGTCTAGAAAAGATGGAGATCCTTGATAATGCATATCTTTAGGAGATGTGTCAACATGTATGCAAGATGCTGATACCTATAGCAAGATGTCATGATGAAAGACCATCACAAAGGTAGTTGTGATTTAAGTGTTCATCTCTCATTTTTAAACGAGTATCTAGATGGGCTTATGCAGGACTACCAAAGGAAGAAATGTGGATGTCTTCCCCTTGGATCATGTAGAAGGATGTAAGATCCTTTTGGAAAAATACACTATGAAGAAGGTAGCATGACATGAAGCAAGGCCAGATGTAGATTGATGGATCGCTTTCTGGTGAAAGGAATAATGACATGATTTGTGCCCTAACTGATGACACACTATTTTCTCATGGATGAAAGTGATGGATGGTTTGTGCCCTATGAAGAAGTCCCACGAGATGAAAACTCCATATCAAGGAATTCATGACATCGAAGCAAGGAGTTCTTCAAGCAATGGTTGTCCCATCATCTCGACCTGAGGAGTTGCTATTGGTCCCTAATTAAGAGAGAGCTTAGAAACAAGTCTCTTACTTGGAGGAAACTTGGAAATTCCTAATCCAAGAGGCAACTTAGGTACATTCCTTCCGTAGGAATGAGTACATTCCTTTAGTGGAATAGATATATCCTCCCTAATTGAGAGGGACAGATAGACACCTCATTCTGGCCTTCATTTGGGAAGACAGAATGGAGGATTGGTTAATCATTTGGCATCCAATACTCTTTGAGGATGAGATAGGACATCCAAGATAAGAGTAGTCATGGAGGACCGATATTCTTTGAGGACTGGGAATCCAAGATAAGAATAGTCCTTATGGAACATACCTTGAGAACCCGGGTGGGGTATGTTCCGGGAGAGACAATGATGATGTTGATTTGGGGTAGCATCGGATGTGCTCTAGCCATGAAAATTGGTGGAGAGGCTAAAGCACATGAGATCTCCAAGACCCAGAGATGGTTTTGGGAAAATCTACCCGATGAAGGAGATATTAAAATAATTAATATTTTAATGGGTTCCTAAGTCTAAATTTAGGAAAATAAAAATATTAATGGGTATTAATATAAAACTGGGTTAGAAAGTTCTAAATGACATGGATCAAGCCAAATCTAATCTTAGCCGTTGATTAGAGATGATCTCAACCGTTGAAGACTCAACAGAAAAAGTATAAGAAGAGGCTTGAGGGTCAGTTGGAGATACACTAGAGTGATTAGTCAGTTCAATATTCTAGAGTAGGGTTTGTTAAGAGAAATCGAACCATTGATCAAAGTTGCAGAGAGGGGCAGTAAGTACGAGGCAGAGAGGCAGAGATAGTGCCAGAAGACCAGCACAGAGGCAAAGAGGTAGATGCAGAGCCAATGGGAGCCACACATAGGCCAGCGGTGACGGCACAGAGGCTAGAAGGACCTGGGTGACCCACGCAGAGGCTGCAGAAGTGACACAGAGGGATAGAGAGGCTACGCAGAACCTCAAAGGGTTGACGTAGAGGGTTTCACACTGACGTAGAGGCCAGGAGGGTTGACACAGTGCTTCAGATTGTGCTGGAGAGGGTTTCGTGGAGTAGAATTTCTGAATATCTGCATCCAAAGAGAGTTACTACTGCCAAATTGTTTATCTTTATCGGGTGAGCGAATTTGGCAACCAGTGTACTCAAGAAAAAGCTGCTTAATAATAAAACCCTCAAAACTGTTGCACTGGTTTTCCCAAGTTAGGTATTTTCAAGGACGATTGTCCAAAAATAACGGTATCCCTTGTGTGTTTGTCTATTTCTTTCAGTTGTTGATCTGTAGATGGTTGAGACTATATTGTGTTTATTTTAGTGTTTATATGGTTAAATAACGTGTTAGTAATTAAACAAGTAGGCAAAATAAACCAAAGAATATAGATAAAATTTCTAACGGGTAATACTTAGAGATTTCAACATGGTATTAGAGCGTTGTAGATCACAGGAGAGTTGAAGGCACCAGCTGAATCAGAAAATTTGCGGCAGAAACAGTTGTCTCGAGTGACAGAAGTTGTTCCTAGCAGAAAGCGACAAAGAAGGGTTGACGCAGAGGGCCCGCATCATCAGTTTGAGCCAGAAAAGGGGCCATCGCAGAAGAGGCTCACGAAGAGCCACATCATCCTGCTCAGCGAAGTAGGAGTGACACAGTTGGCTAGTGGAGCAATTCAGCCTATGCCGAGATTGCGTAGAGCCTAGAGGCTCAGTTCTTCAATTGTTGGGGCATAGGAAGCTGTGGGCAGATTGCAAAGAGTGAAGTTGGTGGGGTGTTGTTGTTGTCAAGGCAGAACAGTACCTAACGGGACAAAACCAAGGTAGAGGGAGTCACTAACTAGGTGGATTTCTAGTCAAGAAATCCAGATCAGTGTTGCAGGAACATAGGATATCAAAGAGGTGTGATCCGACTGTTGGTAGGAGGATTTCCAAGAGGGAAATCAAGACTTAGAGGGAGTCTAGTAGGAGAACTTCTAGAAAAGAAGTAGAGACTTAGAGGGAATCGAAAAGAGAACTTCCAGGAGGGAAGTAGAGACTCGGAGGAGTCGAAAAGAAGAGCAGAGATGGCCATGAATGGACTGAGGGATCAAGACAGGTTGGACGGGGCGTCCAACTTTGTCATCTGGAAGGCCAGGATCCTGTCCGTTCTAGATAGACATCGCATCAAGGCCTTCACCTTGAGAACCATGGTTGTTCTAGTTGACCCAGCTGATAACGAAAGGTATGAGGATGCCATGGCCAAGGTGAAATGCATAATCCTTGATGGGGTCAAGGATCATGTGGTCCAACATATTGCCACGAAGAACACGGCAAAGGAAATGTGGGACACCTTGACAAAGTTGTATCAAGGAATTTCCGTGCAGAGGAAGATGCTATTGGAGAATCAATTGCGGTTGTACCAGATGCAGAAGGGGAAGCAGATAGATCACTTCCTCAACAGATTGCAGGAGTTCCGAGACCAACTGACTTCAATAGGGGCCATGCCGGATCAGGAATTAATGGTGGGGACTGCCCTAAACATAGTCTTCGAGGAGTGGGAGACATTCGTCCAAAGTATTTTCGATAGAGCAATTCTTCCAGGATGGGAAGAACTATGGGCAGCTCTTCACCAAGAAGAGATCAGATGGTTGAACAAGGCGGGAAGCAACAACAAAGGAGCCTGGGTCAGGAAAGAGGAGAAAGAGGATGCAACTTTGGCATCTGCAGGGCAGCATGGGAAGAGGAAGAAAAAGGACCTCTCCAAGATAAAGTGCTTCAACTGTGGGGAACTAGGCCATTATGCAACCCAATGTCCTAGGAAGAAGAACAAGGGAGAGGCGTCTGACTCCAAGGCAGCGCTAGCGAAGGCGGAGAAGGAGGTAGAGGATGATGACAATTGTGCCATGAGCGCTCATGTACCTCTAGAGAAAAGGTGGGGAGACATCGAGCTGTAGTCAGGAGGACTATAGGCGATGAGGGGTAGGATCCTTGATGTACCCAAACTCTTGGATCATATCCAGCTACGGGAGCCCGAAGTGACAGTAGCAGGGTAGCGAATGTCGGTAGAAGCAAATGCGGATGAGGCAGCAAAGAGTGCTACAGTGCAGTAGTCCCAGGCAGCGCAATGGGGATTGCAGCAGTGCAGGGATAATAGAGGGAGCACAAGATATCGGCAGAGGGAGTTTCAACATCAGGACGGTTTCTAGCTTGACAAGGATGTCAGTGGTTGGGTAGATCAGTTACCATCGTCTCAGTAACTGAGTTACAGTGCAGCGATAGCAGTGGTAGTGCTATAGGCAGTGTTCCACCAAGGTTCCGGGACGAGGGGGCGAGGGAGCGAGGGGGCGCGGGAGCGGCCTATGCAAAAGCTCCCTACCATTTTTTTTTAGGAAACGTGGGGGAGCGTCAGGGTCTTAAAAATTTATAAATATAAAATATAATTTATTAATTTAGTCCACTATGACAATTTGCCAATTTGGTTTGAATTGAAAAGCTGCAAAGCATGATCATTGATATGAATATCATTTGACATTTGAATATCGTTTGACATGAGGCCTTGACATTGGATTATTTTCAATAAAACCAAAGTTTCTGTTTTTTTGTATTGTGTGGAAATCAACATCTTCATAAGTTTGCAGGCTGTGTAAAAGACTATATAATGGAGTATTGTGATAAGCTCTAAGACAGGCGAGAAACAATGTTCCATATTTAGATGGATAAACTTCATCCAAACCTTTGTGTTATATAATATATTTGAAAGTTGAAACTGTTCATATATTTTAGAGCCGCAATCATGTTTTTATAAAAGCTTCTAGCTTAATTGGCACAGTATGAGCGTTGTCATATACATTATTAGCAATATTGCTCAATCGTACCGAAGTTGACTGGGCAGGGTGTAGAAGGGCATTTATGATTTAACCATGGAAAAACATTGTAATTTAACTTTAACTACACCAACAGTAGACACGCATCACAAAAGCAAACCGATTTCAACTTTCAGAGCTACTTCACAGCAATAAATTTTATATTGATATTAGTTAGGCAGGGCGTAGATTTTCAACTAATAATATTAATATATGAATAGCGGCTAGCCTATTTGGTTGACAGTGGACACTGCTCTGAGACAGACACTCTGATGATTGCTCAAACTTCATTCACACGCCCACTGATTCGGAAAGCGCTGATGTACTGTGCAATGATAAATCATAAAAACTGCAGAATATATGTAAAATCGAGACAAGGCCGTCATATGAAAACTAGTGTGGCCGTAGACAAGGCCGTCCGGTGTCATATGAAACCCTGCATAATATATTTAAATTTTTTAATTAATAACTGAAACATGGAAACCTTGTTTCTTTCGAGACCATGGTGACTCTACGGGAGAACTGATGGCTGGAAGTTACGATAGCATTGTCGCTAAAAAAAAGTTAAAACAGCCGTCAAGACACACCAAACAATGTGCACTATTGATCTGTTGGAGACTTATAAGTTATACTGTTATATCACTTATTGAACTATTAGTCTATTACTAACCTGTTCAGCTGTAGCACTCCGATCCTCAACACGCAGTGTTGCTTAGGGAGGTGCTGCTCGCACGATGCTCGATGGGAGCTGCTGCTTCTAGGACGCTCAACTAGAGAGAGGGAGGAGTTTTGGAATGATGAATCGGAAATCCAAATAGTGAAACAGTGAGTGGAGCGCTCAACAAACTTGCAAAGGCTGTGAGTGTGTTGTTGATGGCTCGGTTGCCGTTTTTATAACATAAAACCACCATTTTGCAAAACACTAAACATTAATTAACTCTTAAATAAAGATTAAATTCATCGTTTAATTAATTTAAATGGTTTTTAATGTGCCACGTTCCCCCTCGCCCCCTCACGCCCCCCTCGCCCCCTCACGTCCCCCACGTCCCCCCTCGTCCCCCTTTTAAGAAACGCCCCCTCAAGGAAGGGAAACGCCCCCCTGGCACGTCCCCCCTGAGTTTCCTCATTTTTGGGAGCGTGGGGAAACGTCCCCTTCTAGTTCCCAAGTCCCCGGAGCGCGGGGGAGCGAGGAAACTAGACCCCTAGGGGGGGCGAGTCCCCGTGGAACATTGGCTATAGGTAGCACGATGCAGCATGAGGGGAGAGAGCTGTAGTGCAGGTGCAGTGTTGGGAGGAAGGACCAGCGACAGCACGGATGCAGAGGAGTTGTCGTACAGATGCAGCGTTGGCAATGGTAGAGCCATGGGTAGCAGTACAAGATACAATAGTGCAGAAAATGTTGGGCAGCAAGGCCAAACATCAAGAAAGGTACCGGTGCCGAATGATCAGGGTGATGCTTAGTGGTGGAGTATTACTAGAGCACATTCCTCACTAAAAGGGAGTATTGATTTGGGGTAGCATCAGATGTGCTCTAGCCATGAAAATTGGTGGAGAGGCTAAAGCACATGAGATCTCCAAGACCCATAAATGGTCTGGGGAAATTCTACCTGATGAAGGAGATATTAAAATAATTAATATTTTTAATGGGTTCCTAAGTCTAAACTTAGGAAAATAATAATATTAATGGATGTTAATATAAAACTGGGTTAGAAGGTTCTAAATGGCAGGGATCAAGCCAAATCTAATCTTAGCCGTTGATTAGAGAAGTAATCTCGGCCGTTGAAGACTCAACAAAAAGAGTATAAGAGGAGGCTTGAAGGTCAGTTGGAGATACACCAGAGTGATTAATCAGTTCGATTTTCTAGAGTAGGGTTTGCTAAGAGAAATCGAACCAGTGATCAAAGTTGCAGCAAGGGGTAGTGAGTCCAAGGCAGAGAGGCAAAGATAGTGTCAGACGACCGACGCAGAGGTAGAGAGGCAGACGCGAAGCCAGAGGGAGCCACGTAGAGGCCAGCAGTGACTGTGTAAAGGCCAAAAGGGCCTGCATGACCCACGCAAAGGCTGCAGAAGTGACGCAGAGGGCCAGAGAGGCTGCGCAAAGACTCACAGGGCTGGCGCAGAGGGTTTTAGGCTAATGCAAAGGCCAGGAGCGCTGACGCAGTGCTTCAAGGTATCCTCGAGGGGGTTTCGTGGAGCAAACTTTCTAAATATCTGCTTTTGAAGAGAGGTACTACTACCAGATTGTTTATCTCTGTCGGGTGAGCCAGTTTGGCACCCAGTGTACTCAAGAAAAAACTGCTTAATAATAAAACCCTCAGAACTGCTGCACCATTTTTCCCAAGTTGGGTTTTTCCGGAGACGATTGTCCAAAAATAACGGTGTCCCTTGTGTGTTTGTTTATTTCTTTTAGCTATTGATCTGTAGATGGTTGAGATTGTATTGTGCTTATTTCAGTGTTTATATGGTTAAACAACTTGTTAGTAATTAAACAAGTAGGCGAAATAAACCAGAGAATACAGATAAAATTTATAACGGGTAATACTTAGAAATTTCAACAAATGAGAGTATCATTGGTCTCACCAGCATTGAGCTCAAATCTTGTGGAGAGATAGAGTTGTTAGTCAAGGCCTTGCTATGTGACAATGTTGGTTGATATGATGTTATACAAATGGATTACCAATCTAATTCTTCTTATGAGATACTCTTCAGATTGAGAGTGACCATGTACCATTGTGAATACCTCCCTAGTTACGAGGGAGTGTTGAAAAGTGTAACTAGGTTCAGTCTTCATAATGACAAGTAATTGTGATTTTATGTAAGAGATGTAAAGAAGAAAAATAAAATTATTGTAATGCTTGCATCATGGGTTTCATGAGGAAGAGATTTTATTTTTAGTTAAGTTAAGACTCCCATTGAGAGCCCTTAGGGATATTGTCATCTAGTGATAAAAGCCTAAAAGAGTCATTGTCATTTAGTGAAGGCGTGTTACACATCGTAAAGAGTCATAATTGTCCTTGTAACCATCCAAGACCTTTTCACTAGCCCTCACTCAAGTCGGCCTATAATGGAAGGATTATTCTAGAAAGGTGAAGTCGGCCTACTCCAAAGATCATGTTGCCCTAAAGGACATGGACAAACAAGTATATATAGCAGTGCTCAAACTCATTTGGAAGCAATCAATTCGCTGAAGCAAAAGTCTAAGAAGAAGTGCGAAAGTCATACTAAGAAGGAGCCTCTAGATCAACGAAGGAGGAAGAGACGATAGTGAAGGAGAGGATCATCATTGGAGGACTTTTTTTGGGCCAAATCACTCTCACACATGCAAGAAATTGCAGGTCCGAAGTTGGCAAGGATAGACTAAAGTTTTTGCAGTCATACAAGGGTAATCAAGTTTGGGAAAGGACTTCGCTCAAGGAAGCCAATAAGGAAGTGAAAGGAGTCTCCCTCTTGAGGAGACTATTCAAGGAGAGAAAATAATCTAGGGTTTTTGTTGTAGGGTTGTAGACCTACAACAAGAAGCCGAGAATCTGAAGGAAGCCGAAAAGAGGAAGAGGAAGACCAGCGTTGAAGAGGAGGCTAGTGACTTGGACTTGGGAGGACTCTAATGTCAAGTGTCTTTGCCATGGTTTTGGTATTCGTCAATTGAAGTTTCTATAAGAAGAATTTCATTTGGAATTTTCCTCTCAAAGTGTGAGAGGTTTTGGCCCTGGCTGAGAAGCCTATATATTGTGTCTCTTATCTCTTTATTGTTCATGATTTGGTAATTGTCTTCATGAAAAGAACAAAATAATAACTCAAGAAAAGAAGATCATAATCAAGAAGCAAAAAGACTATCACAAGAAATTATCATAAGTAGAGAAATAACCTAACTATTGATGCCCTAGATTTCTCAACACCTTGACCTACTAACCTCTCCAAGACCAAATCACAAGACCTTTTGAACAACTTCTTCTCTTCCAAGTCTACGCTTGTCAAACTGACTTCTTGAATTTTTGTTCTCAGCTTCTCTGAAATTTGGCTTCTTTACACAGACCTGCAATCTTTGGCCTGCCTAAAACCACTACAATTTCGCACGTGTGAGCTGATTGGAGGAGTTTGGTGAGGCTTTTGTCCTTCGCTTGACTTGGAGACTTCTTCTTGTGATCTCAACTAGCAAATATACCCTTCACCTGGATTAGATCTCAGATTTCTTGAGGTCTGCAATACCTAACTACAGAAACCCTAGCTGCAGACACACGTGTGAGGAAGATAACCCAAAACAGTGCCAAAAATACTTCAATATCCTTCTCTTTTTCTTTGCTGGATGAGAGGCTTCTTTCTTCCTTTTGCTCGCACTTCTTTCTTATTTTCGGATGCTTGATGGATGATCTCTCAAGTGAGGCCATGTCCTCCTTTATATAGTGATCTGCCCATGTAGATAAGCCGACTTGTCCTCATGCCTAGGCCAACATCTCCTTCTAGAACGATCTATATCTTCTTTGGAAAGCCGGCTTGATTGAGTGCTTGTGAGGTCTTGGAGGGTCTTTTGACCCTTATGATGACTCATAAATATGTAACATGCCCAAGAAGGGTATCTCATACATGACAAGGACTCAATTGACTTTATGACTTAATGACCAATCCTAAGAGCTCACAATGGGAGCTTGATCTATAAAAATAAAATTCCTTGAGCATGAAAACCATGTCTCAAGCATAACAAAAATAATTTTGTTTTTCTTCTTTACATTAATTACATGAAATCATGATTACAAATGTCATTATGAAGATCGAACCTAGTTACATATTTCAACACTACAGTTTATGGTTCTGCCGTTTGAGCTTCTATTTTATGACATGTGTATTGAATATTTATACTTTAATTTCTTGTGTTTGATAATCATTGATGTAGTAACCGGTCATATCATTATTTTGTAAATATGTTCCAGTTTCTAAAATTTTGGATCTTTATGTCTATATTTCATTTTTGTATTTTCAAATTGTAATCTTTAAATATATATAGTCTGTTTAACATATATATTATCTTGTTTGCGTGTCCCCTATGTCCTGTTTCTAGGGTTGATGTATCCCATGTCATATACTCGTATCCTGTGTCCTCCATGCCCTGTGTCGTCGTATGTGACTCAGGTTCTTGCCTAAACCAAAACTAGTAATTTTTTCAAATTCATGTAGATCCTCTTCCCCATAATGCATTTATCTACCTTTTCTATGGGAGGACAGTGTCTTGGCATCACAGGAGCCTACACTGTCAAACAAAGACACATAATGCTTGATGATTATAATGTACATAGGCAATCGCAGCCATTGTCGTGTAACTTGGAAAGATAAAGTTGCCAAAACTCATCCATAAGGGTGAAAATTATGCTGGTGAACAAACAAGTTTATAAGAAAATTTAGAAAAAACTGGGGCCTTGATGCTAAAGCACATATTTTATGCTGTAAAATCTTGTGAACTTTCTTTGACCAACGTTTACAAGTGCAGCATCAAGGTTTTCTGCATAGTTGCTTCTCCTGCTGGCATATTATATTCTGTTAAACCTTTCTAGATGAAGCATTAGATTAGCATCACATGTTTCCAGATATCAAAATGCAGCACTTTAAATGAATTATTTACCGTGATCCTCTGGCATCATACAAGATGCATCATGTCAATGATAAAAAGACATTCTCCAGTAGCTAGTAGCAGAAAACAGGATGACTCAAAGCTATTAAGGAAAGAATGACCACAAGTGCCAAGGAAAGATCCCACCTTTCAGTCGTATGCTTTATGTATCTAAAATAGCCAACCTACTCCTATGGCACCTGTGTTGGAACACCCACCTACGTAATTTACAATAGGCTCAAATTGCATGTCCTAAATGTTAAACTATATTGACTCTTAGAGTACCACTTAACCTACCTGTTCTAAATAATTAAGTCACACATGCCAGAAGACCATAATTGAAAAGGACTTCCAGATGATAAAAACTCATCCCTTGCACAAGATCATGCCAGAAACAAGGACAACATCCAATCTGACTTGTTAAATCCACAGGCACTTCTCATTTTGTGTGGGAAAAAAGCACACTTCCAATAACAAAAATAAAGCATGATATTTCTGGATTCAGTGCCTTCAAGAAAAGACACACCTAGTTCTTAGCCATTATTTGACTTCCCTTCCACTTTATCTCCTTCTCACTTGTAATTTTACATAAACACATACGTACATATCACAGAACACAGTTTACATAAATGACTCGTTGAAAAACAGTGATACATAGATCCTAACATGGTCTCTTATAACCTCGCAAAGTTTACAACCTGTCTTGTACCCTCTGTAAGGTATGGGTTGCTATCAATAATGGGCAAAAGTACATGCTTAAACTGTGTTAAGTATGCTGCAGCTGTACCATCCCCAGATGCTTGCACCTCTGCTCTTGCTGCAAACAAGGTCAACAAATAGAGAAACTTGAGATTTCAGACTCAAGATTTTATTTAACGTTTAAAATGAGAGCTGCTTGTTCTAATTAAGAATCAAATAACTAACATGGACTAGTAAACAGTTCAATGTTAGTGCAGAATCTCGCTGAAGACTAATCCAATTAACTGGGAAAAGCACAATAAGCTTAAGCTTGCTTCATTGTAATTGTACAAATGTTCAATGAGTATTATTCACAGGAAAATTATAAAACTAAATGTCTAGTCACAGAAACAAACTCTTCAAGAGGAATTGGGCACCAAATAATTAATTAGCAAGAAACAAGGACATCTTGAGGAAGCACTGATGTTCCTAAAGTTTATCATATAACTGGCAACTGCTGTTTTCTAAACATGCCTTACTTTAATATCTGCAGCTCTCTTCACAGATATTTAAAACTGGTTTAGATTCAATTAGATCTTGAAGAATGTAACAATGCATGGGATTTTAGAAAATTACAAGCCCCAGTCACTATAATCTGACATTCAGTACCAGAGTCTACAGATATGACTTGCTCCTCATATATGACAGGAGGTATTGATGTCAGTTCTACTTTCTGCAGGTAATGTTACACTTTTCAGGCATGATCCCGCATGGCAAAGCTGAACAGAAGCAACCTTCTTCTCAGTAGTCTTTTGCCCAAAATTTTCTAGATTTGTGTCAGAAGGCAGGAAGATTTCAACAAATAAAATCAGGCACAGTTCAAGACAGAAAAATAGTGGTAGATTAACATTAGATTCACCGATACAAAAGATGAAAATTTACTTATTGTTTGTGGATTTGAAGAAATCATTTGCTATAGTCCGACACATTGGTAGAGGATAAAATGCTCTGCTCCCAAGGCCCTCAAAGGAAGTGATTTATGGGTTGAACCGTTGAAGGGAAAAGTCACAACTGCAAAGGAGTCAAAGGAGGGCATGCCAGAGACATCTGCTGGCGAAATTGATTTTGAAAGAAGGTTTTCTACCATCCTTGACTTTGCTTGAACTGCACATCAGAGGGCACTCCAGGCACATCTGCTGGCAATGTTAATTTTGTAACATGGCTTTCTACCATCATCAACTTTGCTTGAACCAGACATTGAAGTAAGGACTGTGTATAAAGTCTTGATATTCCAATTGCAGATTCCGTTATCAACTATTACTTTACAGATGAGTTACATAAATTTTAAAATCACTGTTTAGTTTCAATGTGCCAATTCAATTTCCATTTTCATTTTCCTAAATTTGTAGGACAACAACATAGATCATTTCGATAGTACAACTTTGAATTTCAGCGACTTGGGCTTTGTCACTGAGAATTTTTTGGCAGCCTGATTAAAAACAATTCCAGACAGAAGCTCTTTTCTATATATATTTTCTCAACCCCGGAGGTATGTTCATTTCAACATAGTTTCTTCACACATTTAACAGCAATGTTGACAAGATTGAGAATTTATGTTAAGAGATCGGGACTTTCACTACTCTGTTTACAAATGAGAAAGTTCTCAACAATCTGCTTTAACCAATCCAAAAGTACTTGCAGGCATACTTCGTAGTTCTAAACTTTCTTTATCAAACCAAAAAGACGGCAATTAATGTCACCAAAAACTACACAGTGATACCACCATTGATTATGATGCACTCTAGAATCTCTGTTCATTATAAGATGTTTCTTCTAGACCCCTGACGATGAGCGGAGCATCCACTCAAAACATTGGGAAATCCAAGTATTAACACAGTAGTATTTATTGCCCCTAAGTTGTTCCCACTCTCATGGACTCAATGCCAGGGCACAATGTGTAGGAAGGCTTCTTATGCCACTTTAGACAATTCATGGAATTGTTGGAAATTGGTTGTCATTGATGTCAACCCAAGCAGCAGCTAGAAGAAGCCCCACATTTGATGAGGAAAATGAATGGGAAGATCAATGAAATTGAAAGCAAGACCATCATAGGATGATAGTACTCGTCATCCCATTTCTAACGATAGGTAGCACACCTCATAACTCCTCAGACTTGAGGAGATATGCCTCATAAAAGTTGGAGCCCCGCATTTGTCATTATGGTGCCCAAATGAGATGCTAAAGGCAGCCCTTTGAATTGGCATTAAAATTTATGAAATTAATTCAAGGATGTATCTTTTGTCTTGAAGGTTGGAAAAGGGTCTGCATCTCACCCCTCAAATGAATATTTATTATATTGAAAATTATTTTAAATGGAGATCAAGTCGGCCATGAAATTATTGTGCTTGAATAGGGTCGGCTCCAGGGCTAGTCGGTACCTCTTCTAGACCTCTCCTGCTAGTATAAATGAGAGAGCACGGCTCCATTCAAAGGCATCAATCAAGCTTAATGTTTTTTATCATTCTCTCTGGTATTTTTATGGCCGGTGAAATCACACTGATCTCTGAGTTGGGCCGAGTTTTTCTGAGGTGGTCTGAGCTTACTGTTTTATCAATTTGTGATGAATATATGTGAAGTTTGAGGACATTTTCTGAAAGCGGGTTTGAAGGTCTGTCTGAGGCCTGTCTTTCAGCCTTTCTGAGGCTCAGATTGATGACTAATTGCACTGGTTCTGAGGCCTGTTTTCACACTAGTCTGAAGGCCAATCCAAGGCAGTTTCTGAGACCTATCTCTATGGCGTATTTCGGACAAATTCTGAGAGGCTTTCTGTGGAACATTCTCGCCCCAGTTCAGAGGCTATTTGTGGGAAATTTTCGCACCAGTCCTAGGGCTTGGCTTGTCTCGGCCCTTTTTCTGTGACAATCACTAAGCCCTAATTTGGCCCCACTGTGGTAAGTCTAAGACTGTTTTCAAGGATATATCTGAACCATTTTGAGACCCAAACTAGGGCTAGTTAATCAATGAATTTAAGTCTATCCAGGTCAAGTAAAGAAAGCTCATTTTGGCCAGCAAGGAAGTCTGATCAAGGCCACAAATTTGAGCTGCAATATCCCTGTAAAGGTCAAGGGTTTGTTAGGGCCTGCTTAAGGCTGAATTCAAGATCTGTTAAGGGCTTCATCTAAGAAGACATTTCTGCTGAGTTTGAAGTGTTCCCAGATATGATTCAGTGTCATTCTAATCCAGAGAAAAGAGGTGCATTAATACCACAGAACCACAGTTATTGAGGGTTGTCTTAGGCAAATTTATTACTGAAGAAAGGTGACAAGTTCTGCTGGTGCTTACATAAAAGGCAGATTGAAGGGCTACATCAGAGGTGTAATCTTGACAAGGGCTGATAAGGGGCATCTCCAAAGGCAGAACTCTTGGCAAAATCAGAAGCAATCAATGGCATTTAGAGAAAGCCTTTGTGTGGGTGGAATCAAGTCCTCCCTCAAAAGTGTTGCAATCGAAGGTATGACTTGTAAATTTGTTGTATTGTACCTTGCTATGAATTAAAATTTCTGCTTGATAAGGGTCTATAGAAGAGTCATTAATTTATAAACGCAGATCTATAGTAGCTTTCAAGAAGCAGACTTGAAGTGTGATACCTTGATAGTTTGACAAAGTTTGTTAACATTTCATTATTGCATATCTGGCCATATATCAGCAGAGACAACAGTAAGGGTTCAATTGAATATCATTGAGCCCACAATTTTTTCTATCTTTTATTTCAAGGGTGGCAGGGTGGTGTTAGGGCAAGTTGTAGGTTGCAAGGTGTTGGAGCTAGTAAAATCAAGGTGTGGAGCATCCTTTCAATTGGAGCTGATAAAACCAGGGAGTTGGAGCCTCCTTCTAGTCGTTGCTGGAGAATCTTGGAAGTTGGAGCTTCCTGTTGATATAATTTTCAAGACATATATTAAAAGTGTTAAGTGGTTTTTCTCCCGAAAGGGTTTCCACCTAAAAATTTCTTGTGTACTGTTCATGTGATGTGATGTGATGTGTTGCTAATTATTTTATTTGATTTGTGGAAACAATATTTAATGCTCTGAAAGTAATTAAAATTAAGTGAAATATTGATTCACCCCCCTTCTCATTGTTTCCAACAGGGGCCTCTGGGTTGGGGTGCTACTCTCAATGAGTCAGAGATCCTCTCGGAATGTACAGGCTACATTTCAAAAACATGGCTTCGTTGTAGTCTCAAAAAATCTAGAAAGAGCTTTGAGTAATAATTCTAAGAGTGACCAAGAAGCCAACGTCATGGGGATTCAGTAGATTTTAGACATAAGAATGCTCTTCTTAACCACGTGCAACTCAATTAATCTTGCAAGACAAAAAACCAAGGGAAAATGGATTTGCAATTAAGGGTGGGCTGTTTATAAACTCTTTCCTATGGCTGCAAACTCCAGAAGACACGTTGCATTTAAAATAGATCCAACAAATTTGAATGAATACCCATGAAGCAAATAGACACAATGAAGGCAAGAGAAAAGGCTGGGACTTTAATTAGAGCAGCAAAGTTGATTGTTGATTTACATGAGGATTCTACCATTAATGAACTGGAAATAGTAAAAGGCAACCAAGGGTTAAGTTGACTTAACTTTGTCCTGAGTCTCTCCACATACCTGTTACATCAAAGAAGTTCACAGGAAGAAAGGAAATGGTCTTGGGGGTTTGATTCACTTCTGCTTCCACTATTCCTTAAAAACGAAGGTAGAATACTATGGGGGAGCGTTTCACCATTGATCATTAAAATGTCATCTAGAATGGCACATATTGGGTTTCAAGAGGGAACCAGCTCTTTTTGCTAAGTCAATATGGCATTTGGGTTCATATATAGATTACAATCTGCCACTCAGGCATGTAGGGAGGATGAGAATGGAGAAAAAGAAAAGGAGAACAAGAATAGTCCTAGTTTCTGCAGGAGTGATGCTGCAGGCAAATTTTCAATTTATAATAGCCTCTTTGCTTTCAATATGCCCTGCTTTGCTGTTGATTTGAACTTCTGATCCTTTACAATCAGAAGTATTTCTCCATTATAAACTGCTAGGGAATATACATGAGCCCCAAAATTAGGTTAGAATACTTTTCTCCTCCACCAATGAGAATGGTTACTTTGTGCTTTTATTAGATTCGATTAGAAAACAAGCTTCTATTCAGCTTAAATTAGCCTTCTGGCAAAATCATGGCCAAATTTGGCATTGATTTGAATTTTGATGTCTTAAGTCTTGTTGTTGAGTTCTATTGTATAGTTGTAGCAACTCCTTTGGAGTGGGCAGGAAAGGAACCCTCGACCTCCTTTTTGTTGATATTCCAAGTGCAATAGATACAAGCACAATATTTTTGAACCACTGGTAGTTACTTCAAATGATATATATCTTCTTTTAATAATTCCAGCATATCATCAAGCAATTACACTTCATAAATTCAACCATAAACCATAAAGACAATAGAGATCACAATGCACAAAAGGAGAACATAAGATTTACCCTGGGAAACCCCACTTGGGGAAAAACTCAGCAACCCTTTTCTTAAAGAAATTCTTCTGTTCGACAAGACATACATCTAATGCGGCTAGTCAACTATGCTTATGGTCAAACCTAGCCTCCAACCCTCAAGTCAAGCCTCTCAATCAGCCCAACAACTCCCTCTTATCAGATTTGCCCTAGGCCAAATTCTGGCCTCCAAAATATGCCCATAAAACTTGGCGTCCCGGAATTTCGGCCTGCCTAGAAAACTGCTCCCCAGAATTTCGGCTTGCCCAGAAAAGTCACATGTGTAAGTTCTTGGAGAGAGAAATGCGAGCTAGAGAGAGAGAGAGAGAGAGATCTTCATCCTTTTGCTTCCTTTTCTCCTTCGCTTGGACGTCCAGAAATTGTCTTGTTGTCTGATGACCGAATGGTTATCTTGTGAAGAAGGTCGAATGCCTTTATATAGTGACCTACCTATCCAGAATGGGTGTGTCTCTTCACTGGGCCAACTTGACTTGAGCGAAGGCCGACTTGACTATCTTAGAGCCAAAAATTCAAATTTAAAATTTAAAAAATTTCTCTTCTAAATCCAACATGAAGAACATGTCATATATAGATTCTTTCAAGGGCTAAATAATCAAAATGACATGAAGAACATGTCTTACAAATTCTTTATACATTACAAGGGCTAGAATATGATTATGAAGACTGACCATAGCTACAAAATTCAACACTCCCTCTTAGCTAGGGAGGTATTCATAATGACTAGGCAAATGTAAAATTTCCTTGAAAATTTGCAACTGCTCTAATGAACAATCTGAAAACTAGTTTCTTTTCATTAAGAAACAATTTCTCTAATTTGCAGCAAAATAGAACAAAATTAAAAACACATTCACACAATACAATAACACAAAAAAAATTCTAGGGAACCCAACAAAGAAAACCCTCTGCTTGTTCGAGAATTTTATTTATAGAAATTTGAGCAATAGATCTCTTACAATACAATCATGTTTCAATATAAAACTATCTTGTTCTCCCTGCTTGTCCTAAGCTTGAAACACTTTGCAAGAACCTTGATCCTGCTTCCATATTTCCTTGCACACTTTTGGAGACCCTATTTCCTAGCTCATTCCTCCTAAATCCTTGCACATAGGGAGCTCCTATTATTTAGGAATTTCTTCCTAAATCCTAGTGCAAATCCCAAGGAAATTACCTTCTACCAATTTGTGCACAAGCTTCCCATTAGCATGCTCTTCCTCTCAGATGCTTCTTCACACAAACTTGTGCACTCTGTTGTCTCTCACAAACTTGTGCTCACACAAAATAATGATCCAATTTTGTGCCTTCGTCCTCCTTATAGATTCGATCCATGCTAAATTAGGCTAGTTCAAATTTAAAACTCAAGCTCTAATAGCGAGTTAACTGAGAGTGTTACTCTCTTTCCAATCATCATAGGAGTTGTTAGCTCGTGCTCTCTCCAATCAACATTGGAGATCTACCTCGCTCTTCCTTCAATCAAGACTGAAGACCCAACTGATTCTAACTAAACTCGATCTTGTAGGTTTTAACCTTGTACAGCAATTACTTGCAAATGAATTCTTAAAATAGAAAATATACAATGGCGAGAACACAAAACAAATACACAAAGATTTCCCCCTGGATCCCAAAATTAGAACTACCAGATTGATTTTTCATTATGTTCCTTTCAATGTTACAATACACATATATACATGCCGAAGCATTCATAAACCCCAATCCATTAACCCTAGATTAGAACATAATTGTAGTTCCCTTGACCAGATCTACAAAATACCATGGACTACAAAACCATCATGCCCAAAACCATGTGCAAAACCCATGCACAAAACCATGGGTAGGTCCGCCCACCATCTTTGGTCCGCTGCCCATCCTTGGGTCTGCCACCCATCCTTGGGTCCGCATATATATAGGAAAAAAAAAATTCTCGGGGCCCTACCCTGGACCCCATGCAGGGGGGCTACCGCCCCATTGTAAACCCCTTAACAGGGGGGGCTGCCGCAGAGGTTGACACAAAAGGCATTACGAATTGCCAAGGGGCCAATTTCGGGAGTTGAAATCAACTGTGGGGTGAGAAAAACTCAGAATAATTTTGCCAGTGATTCTCTCAGATTGGATTGTTAGTTTGACATCCATATTATTGTACTCAAATTTGTTGTTGAACAATAATAATAAAACCCTCATTTGTTGCATTGGTTTTCCCAACTTGGGTTTTTCTAGAGACAATTGTCCAAAAATAACTATCAAATTTCTTGTGTGTGTACTAGAATTTATCAGTTCCAGTGTTTTGTTTTTCCGTAATATTTTTATGGTGAAAATTGTAGTTGTGACTTTATTCATTGTTTTTCATAGCAAATAAATTGCATAATTAAATTTACAGTTAGGAGAATAATTTCCAGTTTTTGCAATAGATGAACTTTTCACACCACCCAGCTCATCTCGTACCTGAGTGAACTTTGACAAATATGTGACAATGGGCTCATCCTTGCTCATCTAGATACTCCTTAGCTTCTCCTTAAGAGCAAGCTTCTTGTTATCACTAGTACTTTGATATAGATCTAAAATAGTTTTGAACATCTCAAAAGTTGTCTTCTTCTCATGGATATGAGGAACTATATGATCTCTAACAATCCTTAACTTCTCCTTAAGAGCAAGCTTCTTGTTATCACTGGTACTTTGATATAGATCTAAAATAGTTTTGAACATCTCAAAAGTTGTCTTCTTCTCATGGATATGAGGAACTATATGATCTCTGATCCCTTCTAGAATTATCATCCTTGCCTTGATATCATTCTTAGTACGTTGGGTCAACTATTGGGGATCTTGTGGTGGTGGTATAGCCTGGGTCACAAATTCTCCCTTGCCATTATCCTCCAGAACTATTATGATCCTCCCTTTCCATGGAACAAAGTTCAATGCTCCCTCTAAACAGTGATTTTCTCTCAATCTTTGGTACGCCATCCTGCTTCCCCAAAAAGCTCTCGAACACCTACCCACTAACATCCTAGTAGTCCTTCACAAGAGACTGTACTTAGGGCACAATAGGGCAACTTCTAACAACTCTCCAACCTGTACTTAAGTTGTCCACACAACTATCCAATAGGACCGCATCCGCTTAGCAAAACATCAGCTTAAGAATAGCATTCAACATACCTTAACCAGCAAACAACTTCTGCTTCTCTAGGTCACAGCCCTGTGCAATTACCTGTAGTTTTTCGACCCTTTGATTAGGGCATCCTACACCCACATTAGCCCACAATCTGCTACCTCAAAACTTCGCAAACCCTTCTCCACAGATTCCTCCTTTCTATGCTATCACTTGTCCTCCTATATATTGTTGATCCAAATCCTTAAGACAACAAACGAGCCCTAAACTAGGGTTCGGTCCCTCCTGTAACAACACAGAAAAAACTCAGCTTGTTTTGCAAGGTGTTTGCACCACAAATAGTGCACAGAAACACTACCCAAAATTCTCCTCTTCCACGTTGCTTGTTGTTGCCTAACTCAGCCTAATCAGTGAAAAAAAAGAACCAAAATGTAACAGCCCTAGGTTAAAAGTTCATGTAATAAAGGTTAATAAAGGCAAAATAATAAGACCAAGGTCATGGGACACGTATTCCAAGTTGAATGTTGGGCAAAACATCCTAGCGGGTGTCACTTTCTGTTTATTATGGCTAAGGAAATTAGCAAAGGCAAAGAGGCAATAATTGTCATTTATTTATGAAAATAAAGGAAAATAGGAGAAAAGGGAGATGAAGGGTCACAAATTTGCATGAGAGGAAAATTGAAGGAGAATAGAGGAAAATGAAGAAAATAGAGGCTTCAATGGTAAAAAGGTTTCTAAGGGTAAGTTCACAACTTTTGTCAATTCAATTTTGGAGCTCTCTCTATTCTCTCATACTTTTGCACACTTAAAGCATTCTTGGAGCACTCTAGCATTAGAGAAAGGAAAGCAAAGGAAGGGCAAAGAAAGCAGAGGACAAGCAAGGAAGGTTGGATCAAACAGCTTCAGCAGGAGGAGTTTGCGGGTAACAAGTTGCATGTGTGATTTCCTAGCTGAGGTGTGAATGCATGGTACATGCATTTGTTCATTTGGTTCATTTGCTACCATTCGCATGGCTTTTGTCGGGTTTGACAGTGGCTTCAGCCTTGCCTTGCCATTTCCTGGATAACCATGGTGTGATGGGATTCTTTTCTTGGTTGAGCTTGGATTGCCATAAGGTTTTGGAACTGGGTGTGGTGGTGTTGTCACACAGATCGTCACGACAACGCTCAGATCAGGGGTTGTCACGATGATCCCCGATCTCTCCGTTTAAGCCTGTCTCCCGCGGTTAAGGAGGGTAGACCCTATGGGAAAATGATTGACCAACTGTGAAACAGTTGGGTTGGGAAACACGAAAAAACAAACACTCAATTGATTTGATCAAGTTAACGGACCAGTGCTTTATGGGTTTGATGTTTAAACGATTACTTACTGGATGTTGCAGAAATGTAAACCGTATACAACAATCATTTATCATCAAATAACTTGAACAATGCAAGCTATCCAGTAAATTCACAATGCTTTAACGATGATCTAGCAATTTAAAACTTCGAAAGATAAAGCTCAATACACAATCACGCTAATCAGATATTACATTCATGATCCTTCAAGCATGCCAAATCACATAAAAGATGATAAACATTAATCCCACATCAAAATTTTAGCTTCAGCAGGAAAAATAAAACGTGATAAATTCCCGAGCTTCCCGAGCTAAGACTGCATCTGGCGAAATATTTCCAAAAATATTTTTATGTTTTTCAGACAAAAATTTAAAACTAAAAATTTTAAAAACTAAATGGTAAAAAAAAAAAAAATCTAAATCTACTTTTTTAAATGAAAAGAAAATTTCTTTTTTGTATTTTATATATATTTTATGATATTTAAGATTTAAAATTTTTATGATTTTTAATTTTTTAAACTCAAAATAAAACAAAGCTTAAAATGAAAAATCTAATTTAAATCTATTCTAAAGCTAAACATATAAAAAAAAAAAAAAATAAATAAATAAATAAAAAATAAATAAAAAATAAAAATAACAAAAAAAAAAAATCTAAATTAAAATCTAAAATCTAAAGCTAAAACCCTAAAGAGCCTTTTTTATGAATTTATTTTTTATATTTAAAATCAAAAACAAACATTAAAAAAAAATTGAATCTAAACATAAGCTACAAAATAAGACTAAACTTAAAATCTGAACGCATATATCCAAAACGCTAAACGCTAGCACTTATTCATAAAAATAAAAAAAATGAAATGGATAATTGACGTGAGGAAACCCTACCGCTCAACGCTAAGACTTGTGTTTAACTGTAATGAACCCAAAACCAAAACAATCGATTCACGCTGGAGCCCAAAACAGTTTCTTTAGGCGGAGAGAAATTCACGTATAACAGTTCATGCGTTGGCTGGCTCATAAAAATGAAACAACGATTTTCTAACTGTGCGTTCCCAGGTTTTGTGAATGCAGGTGCGATGAGGACGCAACACGGAGGGATTCTGCTCAACAGCGGAAAGGAAGGATGCACGCTGGTTTGATTCAGATGGTTTAGGCACAGGATTGCGGGTTGAGAAGCCGTAACAATGGAGATGGCGGCAGAAGTATTCACGCGGATAAATGCCAGCGTGAAGGTTTGAAACGAAATGCTGGAGATGAGTGGGGTGAGGGATGAGAGGATGGAGATGGAAAACGCGTGGAAGTTGCTGCTGCGTGGGAAGGATTTGGATTATGGCTGGAAATATCAGCGTGGAGCAAGGGAAAACCTGCCAAATCAAAATTTACCATACGTATACAAAAAAAACGTGAGTTTGTTGTGTGTTCAGGTGTGTTAAACGTTGAATATAAGCTGTTGCGTGAGGTGGATAGAGCCACAATGGAGCTGAAGATGGTGTACAACACTTGTGCGAGGGTTTTGAGAAACGGAAGCGTGAATAATGGAGGATGGAATGAGCTGAGTGAGTATGGACAGCAACCTGAGAACGCAACAGAGAAATGCCAGCATAGGGATTTGAAAAACGATTTTGCAGTCCTTGGAAAAATATTCCAAACCCCAAAAGGTGATATTAACGAAATCGATGTGAAAATTTTTTCCAGATCTGAAAACCCTCGGACAGCGAAACAGCGACCCTGCAAAACTTAATTTTTCCACAAGAATTTTATCTCAGATCTGCGAATGGAAAACAAAATCCGGAAAGTATATGCAAAATTTAAAATGAAACTGAAAAACCCTAAACCCAGCAAAAAAAATTTACAGTATTTACAGACTGAAAGCTCTTAAGCAGCCAGATTTATCAATAATCATAGTAATATTATCAGAATTTAATTTTAATGTAAAACGCTTCAAAAAACCTTGCATGCATTCATAAAAAATATTTCGAATGATAAGCCTGGGATCAAGAACTGGCTGGGCTCTTTCAGAAAACACAACTCGGGAGTTGGCTGGTTCAGCCAAGAACTTCCCCTAACGCCCGATAATCTAAAAAGAGGATTTCCTGCACAGCTTAAAATCAACCATCAACATAGAAGGAGAAAACAATAGTGAAACCCTGATCAAATGGAGATACCTGCCACTATATTTCAGAAATCTAAACTATCATTCAAACCCCAAAAATCAAACAAGATACCTGTGCCTAGATCAATCTTCATTAAGCTATCATCAATGGCTGAAAATAAAATTGTGCAGAAAAAATAGAACAATCTTACAGCATTTTCAGAAGAGTAACACCAGCAAGATTTTAACCCCAAAGTCTTCTTTATTGCACAAAAATGACTACAAGAGAGCTTTCTTCAGCACCAGACTCTCAGATCAAATCTCATCTCAAATGACCCCTAGCACCCTATTTAAAGAAGAAAATCCCAATGGCTAGTTCGAGTGATCCATGTCAAACTAATCTCGACCGGCGATGAGGATCAAGACATCTCTTAATCTCATCCGTCGAATTTTTTATGCATTTAAAAATTGAAATTCTGCATTTATTTACTCAAAATATTATTATTTTATTATTTTTTAAG
>APFE031643075.1:7796-32204 GCA_000404065.3 Pinus taeda | reverse complement strand
TTACATACATGACTCATATCTGCTAAGATTATTTACAATTCACACATGCAGACTGGGTTTACAACATAATATGATCAAGTCGACGATGACTGTCAAATGGCACGGACATGTCGATCAAGCGCTATCCCTTTTTGCGAAGAAAAGGAGGTGTACTGCTATGGGTAGTTGACACGTAGTGGTCAACAGGTGGTCTTAGGAAAATTCCCAAGGGTTGGAGGTAGAGGTGGTTTAATCTCCGTGAAACCCTCGACAAGTGGGTGGAGATAAGTAAATTCCTCAAGGTAATGGTGAAGAAATTCTAAGGCGTCCAAGCTTGTTTTGACTTTGTGATCTCTTGACCGGTTTTGGCGAGATCGTTGTAGCCTCAAGATGGAGGTGGTTTAATCTCCAAGAAGCCCTAGTTGTTTATGTCTTGAGGTCCCACATTCATGCTTGGAATATGGCACGGGGATGATTAGCTGAAAGAAATATTTGGTTCAGCTCAATCTATGGTTGGGTGGTATGTGGAAGTCCCTAACTTGGTTGGCTTTTGCATAAGTTAATAAGAGTTATTTTCCTATTGTAATCTATGAGCACTTGTACTTGTTATTATGGTGATTTGATGGTTGATATGGCATGGTTAGTAGTTTGGTTATGATTTGGTTATAAGTATGGATTTGTAATGTGCTCTAGTTATGACTTGTTCAGGATTTGATAAGTATTTGACGGTTAATGAAAGCATGGGCTCACAAGTGTTATTGCAGCTATTATGAGAGGGCATTAGACCTTCTTGGTGATTCTCAAATAAGATTCAAACTCATGTGATTAGATATGCATTCATGACCTATAAATCACATGTTCACCATATGTTCGACGAAATGACTGTCATGGTTAGGCCTGGCTAGGTCAAGTTCTTGTTCAAGTTTTGTATGAATAACATTGTCATTATGTCATTTATCACTCTAAGAAGTTATAGGCAGTTTTGGGCAATGGTTTGGAGGCTAGCCTGGAAAAATGGCTCAAATCTTGGGACCACACCCTCTGAACTTACAATTTTGGGCTATAATCTTAGGGAAGGAAGCTTGTGCGTGCAGTTGGAAGGCTATAACCGCATTGTTGCCTTGTCATGCGTGCGGTTGTGGGCCCAGGTCAGTGAAAAAGCTATCCAACTCAAGGTTTGGTCACTTGGTTCTTTGTGTTGAAAAGTAACTAGGTTCAGTCTTCATAATGACATCTGTAATTGTGATTTTATGTAATTGATGAAAAGAAGAAAAATAAAATCATTATTGTAATGCTTGTCTCATGGGTTTCATGAGCAAGGAATTTTATTTTTAGTATGACTCCCATTGTGAGTCCTTAAGATTGGTCATAAAGTCAAATTGAGAAATGTCATGTATGAAGGACCCTCTTGTGCATGTTACACATTTGTATGAGTCATTAAATTAGTATAAAATCCCTTTAACACAAGACCACTCTGCAAGTCGGCTTCAATATTGAATTAATTAACTCCTCCAAAGGAAATGTCGGCTCACATGCATTCATGTCGGCTAATTACATACGAAAACAACTATAAATAGGAGTGCTCGACTTCATTTCAATGGCAGATTTTCGATCATCACAGTCTGAAGTGCGAGGTATAGGTCTGAAATTAATCAGAAGTGCGAAGGTCAGAAAGGAAAGCCTCCTAGCCAATGTAAAGGTAGAAAGAAGAGCGAAGTTATTTTGGGCATCTCTTGGATCTGTTTTGGCCTGTTTTGAGGACACACATACGAAGGAAGTAAAAGATGTTGCAGAAAGAACCAATCCTAATAAGGCAGTCGAGTTGGAAGAAAGTCGAGACAAGAGGAAGTCGAGAGAAGCTAGAAGGAATCACCATGCAAAGAGGGCCTATTTCAAGGAGACCACAACTAGTAAAGGTCTGAAGCAGCTGAAGTTAAAAAGAAACCGAGAAGGAGAAAGCAGAAGGTTGACTACCATTGACTCAAAGAAGAAGGACTTCATCAAGGGAGCTTTGTGTCTTGGTCTTGGAGTGGCAAATAGGTCAAGGGTCTTAGTCTTGGTATTCGTCAATTGGAATCTCTATAAGAAGAAGAATGTGTTCGGGTTTTCCTCTCAAAGAGTAAGAGGTTTTGGCCCTAGCTGATAGCCTATATTTTGTTTCTCTTGTCTCTTTATGGTTTATGTATTGGTAGTTGTTTGATGAAGAAAAACACTAATAACCTAAGTAAAAGAAGATCCTAATCTAAAGAAGTAAAAAGCACTCACAAACAGTTACTAATAGAAGAGAAATCACATAATTACTATGCCCTAGATTTCTCAACATGGTTTAGAGCTAAGGTGACTAAGTCAAGGAAGGGCATCTTATCAAGGAACACTCAAGGATCAAAACTCAAGGAAGGCATCAAAGCAAAGATGATATTGAAGTCAAAGGAAGCATCATAACCCTAGAACAAAAGAAGTCTACAAAGAAGTATTGGGATCATCGTAAAGAGGGAGAATTCCAAAACCCTACATCTACTCAAGTTAATGTGTTTTAAAGACTATTCATCTAGAGGAAGCTAGATCAAAAGGCAGTGTCATCTCACTCTCTGTGGGATCAAGGATCATTCTTGAAGAAAACTACCTTCATTCAAAGCTACCCCGACCGAAATGCTTCACAGTCGCGGTTTGCAAATGACACGGGCCCTATCAAGTAAGTATATTTATGTCCACATCTGAATCTGTCAAAATGTCTTTTTGCAAGGAAAGCAACAAATTGGTTGGGGCATCAAACTATCTTGCATGGAAAAAAAGGACATATATGAAGCTCATTGAAAATAAGGTGATGGAACATGTCAAACAATCTATCACAAAACCAAGAGAGGAAGATGCTCAAGCTCTTGCCAAGCATATGAAAGGGGAATTTAGGGCTCAAAGGATTCTCATAGAATCCATCAAGGATCCCCTCATCCCATATGTATCTAAACTCGAAACTTCAAAGAAATCTATGACAAACTGATGCTGTATTCCGTAAGCACAGCTAGAGAAGTCATCTCATTAAGGCAAGAACTCTGCAAGCTGAAGATGTCTAGGGAAGATGGAATAGCCTCATACTTTATATTTGAGATCCGGGATCAACTACAAGATTTGGGAGAAGTCATGTCTGATAGTGAAATGACTACAGTTGTATTAAATGCACTACCAAAGGAGTGGGGTAACTTCAAGTGTTGATGGGAAGAAAGAAGCTACTTCATTCCAGGATCTATGGTCACTATTCAAGATCGAAGAATCTAGACTAAAGGCCAAATCTGATGTGGGAGCACGTGAGCAAAGTCAAGCTTATGCTACACTGACAAGAAGAAAAGGAAAATTTGGAAAGTCTGGTTCTTGTAAAAAGAAAAGGGACATGTCTGAGATTCAATGCTATGGGTGTCAGGAATATGGGCACTACAAAAGAGATTGTCCTAAGGTCAAGAAGGCCAACAAAAGAAGAAGAGAAGAAGCCCATATCGCCAAATAAGTAGAGGAAGCTCAAAAGAATAAGTCCAAGAAAGAGGAAGCAAGAGATCTCTATTACTGAGATAGTCTTCCTCACCTAACTTCTTCTCAAATTCCTAAGCCTTATGTTGTAAGATATGGCTATCACGATTCACTAAATGGGCATCAAGGCATCATAGAAGCATTGAAAGCAAGAGCTCGGAACATCATCATAGAGAAGCATGATAGAGGGTTTGGAAGTTAAGGATATAGCTCTTGGGAATCTCATTGGGAAAATCAGTGGCAAGGTCATCTAGTATAAGGTTCATCATACATCTGTTAGAAGAAAACATCCATTGATGGGGATACTTTAGATCCTCAAGATTCTTTGATTGAATCTTCATTGAAAGGTTCATCAATCATGAGGAAAAGCAAATGCTTCATCAAGAATTCAATCTTTTGGAATTCATGGATGATGGTATTATGACATAAAAGTGAAGCAGATCAAGGGATTGAAGCTCTTTCGATCAAGGAAGCTGTTGCAGGAAGGTTGGATGACCCAAAGGAAAAATGAGGTATGCATGCTTACATTTGATATTGTGGAAGTCATGTCATATGGTTGTGGGTATCATGAACCAATGCTCTATCTTAAGAGCATGATCAAAAGAAAGGATCTCCTCCCTCAAAGGGATGCAGGAATGCATGGGTCACACATTCACTAGATGAAATCAACATAATATGTCCTCATATGAAGTATGAGGTGGTTGACTACAATTGAGGAACTCTGATTGGAAGCTCATGGGAATGCAATGTGTAAAGAAAGGAAGGAAGAGATCATGGAATATGCAACCATGTTAAAGGCAATCAACATCCGAAAGACCAAGAAAACTTGACTAGGATATCTCCATGGAAGATATGAAGATTCTGATAGAGTCTGAAAAAGAAAGAGACCCATCAAAATCTGAAAAAGAAAGAGACCCTTGACAATATATATATATATATTTGGGAGATGTGCCGTTATGTATGTAGGCCACTGGTGCAAACTAGAAGATGTCATGATGAAAGACCATCACAAAGGTAATGTTGATTTTAATGTTCATTACTTTATTTTCGAATATTTGGATGGGTTTATGCAGGGTTGCCAAGGGAAGATCTATGGATGTCTTCCACCATCAATGCACATGTAGTAGGATAAAAGATCCTTAAGTAAACATGGCATGAAGAAAGCAGCATGGCATAAAGGAAGGCCACATATGCACTGATGGATCACTTTCCGATGATGACATGGCTGACTCATGGATGAAAGTGATGGATGGTTGGTGCCCCTATGTAGAAGTCCCAAACATGAAGATTCCTAAATAACGAAAAGAAGTTCATGACATTGTGAAGAGGAGTTCTTCAAGCAGCAATTTGTCTCATTATCTCCACCTAAGGAGTTGTTGTAGGTCCCTAATTAAGGAGTCTGGAAACAAGTTTCTTACTTGGAAGAAACTTGGAAATTCCTAAGCCAAGAAGGAGCTTAGGTACATCATTCTTGTCTTCACTTGGGAAGACAGAATGGAGGATTGGGTAAGCATATGGCATCTTATGCTCTTTGAGGATGTATTAGGGATTAGGGAATCCAAGATAAGAGCAGTCGTTGAGGACCGATATTGTTTGAGGACTGGGAATCCAAAATAAGAATAGTCCTGGAGGAACACACCCTGAGAACCCGAGTGGGGTATGTTCCGAGAGAATGAATGATGAGGGTGTCTAGACTCTATACATCATTGGTCTCGCCAGCATTGTGCTCAGATCTCGCGGAGAGATAGAGTTGTTAGTCAAGGCCTTGCTATGTGGCAATGTTGGTTGATATGATGATATAAAGATGGGTTACCAATGTGACTCTTCTTATGAGAAATTCTTCAAATTGAGAATTACCAAGTACCATTATCAATAACTCCCTAGTTAAGAGGGAGTATTGAAAAGTAATTAGGTTTGGTCTTCATAGTGACATGTAATTGTGATTTTAAGTAATTGATGAAAAGAAGAAAAATAAACTTATTATTGTAATGTTTGTCTCAAGGGTTTCATGAGCAAGGAATTTTATTTTTAGTATGACTCCCACTGTGAGTCCTTAGGATTGGTCATAAAGTCAAATTGAGTCAATGTCATGTATGAAGGACCCTCTTGGACATGTTACACATTTGTATGAGTCATTAAATTAGTATAAAAGCCCTCCAAGACAAGTACAAGACCACTCCTACAAGTCAGCTTCAATATTGAATTAATTAACTCCTCCAAAGGACATGTTGGCTCACACACACTCATGTCAGCTAAGTACAAAGGCAAACCACTATAAATAGGAGTGCTCGACTTCATTTCAGAGGCAGATTTTTGGTCATCACAGTCTGAAGTGCGACGTATAGATTTGAAGTTAATCAGAAGTGTGAAGGTCAGAAAGGAAAGCCTCCTAGCTAACGTAAAGATAGAAAGAAGAGCGAAGTTATCTTGGGCATCTCTTAGATCTGTTTTGGGTCTGTTTTGAAGACACACATACGAAGGAAGTAAAATATACTTGATGCAGAAAGAAACAGTCCTAATAAGGCAGTGGAGTTGGAAGAAAGCCAAGACAAGAGGAAGTCGAGGGAAAGCTAGAAGGAATCACCATGCAAAGAGGGCCTATTTCAAGGAGACTGAAACTAGTAAAAGTCTAAAGCAGCTGAAGTTAAAGAAAAGCCGAGAAGAAGAAGAAAGCAGAAGGTTAACTACAGGAAGAAGGACTCCGTTAAAGGAGCTTTGTGTCTTGGTCTTGGAGTGGCAAATAGGTCAAGGGCTAAGTTGCACGAAACGGGGAAACGGGTATGAGTTTCCGAAACGAGAAGCGATATGAAACGTGACCTCCCCAAATTTTGGAAACGGGGAAACGCGAATATATATATATATATTATATATATATATATATATTAGGACATCTAAAAAATATGTGCAATCATAAAGCATATATGATACATTCTAATTTATTACATTATAATAAAATTGTCAATTGTCAATGCATAAACTATAAGTCTTTAAATTTACATCACATTTACTCATGAATGATGACATAATGAAAATAGAAATATCCAAAATCAGCCACGAGAAATTTCTAATTTCTTGTCTCGTGCTTGATTGCATAGTCGAACGACCTTAGTGCTCTTGATTAAATACAAGTTTCATACCCTAGTACCCTACATGCTCTTCATGATTGGGAGTCTCCCCTGCATAGAGGGCTTGGTTCTCTTGATTAAATACAAGTTCCATACCCTAGTACATGATAAAATCCAATGGAAACATTGCAATCCCCCCAATCCTGAAATCCTGAAAAACAGATAAGTCTGCTGGATTTTGGAGTGAGATCTAAAATTCTACTTTCTCCATATGAAATCCAATGAGGGCGAAACCACTCTCAAACATCCTGAGTCATTTCATGGTAATGTTAAAAATTTAAGTAAAAGGATGAAAATGAAAAATAAAGGAGAATACCACTTTTACTTTAAGAATTTAACATTACCATGAACTGCATATCAACACTAGGGCAAAAGTTCACTTTTATAACTTTAGACAGACATCTAGAAGCAACTAGAAGTCACTAGGATAACCTAAAAATAAATTAGAAAACAAACTAAAAAAAAACACAAGTAAAAAGCTTAAACGTGAGTCGTACGGCCCTAAAACGCGTTTCAAGCCGTACTGGCCACGTTTCAGTTTCGTGAAACGTGGCATTACAGCCTGAAACGCGTTTCACGCGTTTCAGGGCCGTACCAAATGCATTTCAACGTTTCGTACTCGTTTCCGTATGGAAACGCCCCCTTGCCCTACTTTTCTTGCAACATAGGTCAAGGGTCTTAGCCTTGGTCTTAGTATTCGTCAATTGGAATCTCTATAAAAAGAAGAATTTGTTCGGGTTTTCCTCTCAAAGAGTGAGAGGTTTTGGCCCTCGCTGATAGCCTATATTTTGTGTCTCTTGTCTCTTTATAGTTTATGCATACATCGGTAGTTGTTTCAAGAAGAAGAACACTAATAATCTAATTAAAAGAAGATCCTAATCTAAAGAAGTAAAAAGCACTCACAAACAATTACTAATAGAAGAGAAATCACATAATTACTATGCCCTAGATTTCTCAACACTTTGACCCCTGAAAGAGACCTCAACAGAAATATGCAATAGGAACATAGATCTCCCATTTTCAACAAGTTTTTTTCTTAACTGTTAGCATTCTGTTGTAGCGGCTACAACCACCTTCCAAAATTTGCCCATGCTTCGTTTTAAAGCCTCCCTTCTAAATCACAGCAGCTCATCTTGCACTGATCCATGTACTTATGCTTTGATTGAGCCTCATCCTTTGCATCTTGGCTTGCGTTTGCCTACTTGGTTTACTGTCTAACCCACAAGCCGATCTCTTGACTTGGTTTCCATCCAGTTTTGGGCTTGCCTTAGAGAACTGTGCAATCCTTGAGGGCAACTTGCCTTGCTCTCATGAAATGCACAATCCAAGCTGACAGTGAGCCTTGAACTCACGAATTGCGCAGTGCTAGTTGACAATTAGCCTTCAACTGGAAAATTGCACAGAGCATGAAAGGCAGCCTAGAGCCACTCAGCCCAGAAATTGCGCAGAACCCTTTATGCTTAGAAGTTGCCCAGTGCATAAACCAGAGAGTTGCCCGGTTCCTCCCAAAACTACGCAATCTCTCTGGGAAATGCATGGCATCTTTTCCTAAAAAAGGAAAAAAGCGAAAAGCGAAAAAGTATCCCTAAAAAATAGGGATCTATTTTTAGCAACCCAAAGGAGGCACTTGAGTTATTTTGGAAACTGTCGCCAAGTATCTTTTTTCCTTGATTTTTGGCCTTCGCGTCATAAACCCTAAATTGACCAAATCTATTTAATCGATGCTGCCATAGCTCATTTGCACATTCAATCTTGGAGCTTTGGCATTCCCGAGGAGATCAAGGAACCTTCGGTGCAAGTGTCGTCACTTTTCTGGGTAAGTTTTGCTTTTCTAGTCTTTTGTCGCTTTTTTTGTTGCTTTTACTTATTTAGCTTGTGAGAGATTGTTTCACTTGTTTTGTTGAACGATTGTTGGCGTTTTGATTTGTTTTAGCTTGTAGAAGTGTTGTTTCAAGTTTTTCATTGCCTTTCCCAAGTGTCGCATGCATTACCCTATTTTTGCACCAACGATCGTCGTTGCAGTGACTCCCTTCACATGCTTTGTTTTCCTTCAATTTGATTGATTCTTGCACTTGTTTCATTTGCATGCATCTTCACTTATTCAGATATGCACTCAGCATCACACCATCCTTCAGATCTGCTCGATCTCACACTCCCCTTGGGCAGATCTGGACTCCCCTTGCTTGAATCTTGTATTTCCTTGCATGCATTGCGCATTCTGGGAGCTCAAGGCCTCTGCCTTGGCTTCTGGAATTGCGTTGAGGTTGCCCTGGCCCGGCATCAACTGCGCACTGCACAGTTCTAAGAGCCAGCCTCCCAGCTTGGCCACTGAGATTGTGCAATGCGCAGTCTCTCTCAACCCTGGCCCAAGACTGAACTGCGCATTGCCCAGTTCCAGTCAGCAAACCTCCCCACTGACTGTTGGGACTGCGCAATGCGCAGTTCCAACAAGTAGCCAGTGACCTCTATGAACTAGAACTATGCAGTCTGTCCCATCATGAGCCCGGTTTGTTGCTTGGTCTTGTCTTGAAGTTGCTTTTAGTTTTAATGTCAACATTTGCATGCCATGAGTGTCCTCTTTGTCTCCAGGTACAACAATTGTTGAGCATCTCTCTAGGAAACCGTCGAGAGCAATACTAGGGAAGCAGTTGAGCAGACATAAGTTAATCTACCACATAGATGAAAGGACTATGACATTGAACAGCGCCAGCGGGATAAAGCTTGCCACTTTCAGGGTGGATAACTTTCAGCAGATGTATCATTTACCTCAGTCTGTAAAGCACATGGATTTATTTTTCTATGCTACCCACAACTTTTTGAACACTAGAGACATCGTCAAGTGTTAGGTGAAAAATTCGTCAAATTTCAGACAAACACCCGATCATGTTTACAAGAAAAAGTCTCTCAGGAAGGCTTATCAGTTCTTGATCATCTTTGCATGCAGAATATACGGTCAAGAGAACACAGAAACCTTTCCTGAAGGTTGGGTAGTTGTGTTAGACCAGTTGGTGAATGATGGGAAGCCATTCAACTGGTCAGACTGGTTGGCTCATCTGTTGAAGGTCCATGTGACTAATGCTCGAAATCCGCCTAAGAATGAGCAAGCGAGATTCTACATGTCTACATACTTACTTGATGCAATCTGTGCCTAAAAGCAGTTTCCTGGCATGCGTTGGACATGGACACCTAAGGAGACTGTCATCAATGTTTATTGCAAGTTGTTTTCCGACTACAGCTATCGAAGAGTGATGGCAAAGCTAACTAACCATTTCATCATCCCGTTGTACAAGCTAATCTTTGAGCAGGATCCACCTTGCATGTCCGAAGAAGCAATGGAGGCGATAGTGAACATCGCAGATTGATACACCTCACCGGTAGCACCTTCATCAGAGTGTTTGATGAAAAGAAGCCTCTGCATGTTCTACCAAGGTATGCCACTAACAAGTTGGTCATGTAAGAGGTCTCATATCACCTCTCCACAGGGTTGTCAATAGGGTTGCATAGGAGGAAGAAGGCACCATGGCCCGCTCTTCCTTTGCAGATTGGATTGTACGAGATTAAGAGCTTGAAGGATGCAGATGTCGAAGCTAAGGAGATAGTAGGATTCAAGTTCAGCACCAAAAACGTCAATCCATATGATCCACACGGTATTTGCAAGGAACACTATGTGAGGGTGCACTTTCCATGGATCCACGAGACATTTCACTGGCGCGAGGATTACCCTTGGAGGTACTGCTACAATGCCTCCAAACTCCACAAGCTGGTCAATATAACAACAACTTGGAAAGTTGCTTTACAGACAGCAGCAGGACAGGAAGCAACAACAATAATAGGCAGCAATCCAGTGCAATACAAGGGCAAAAGGAAGATTGTTAAGAACCTAAAGGTAGAGCAAAGCTGCAAGATGAGGGCAGATCCTATCACGAAGAAACCAACTTTGGCAACGGAGGCAAAGAGGGAGCAGCAGATAAAGAGAGCAGAGCGAAGGAAGAGAGAAAAGCAAAGGTTGCAGAAAGTAGAATTGAAGTTGCAGGAGACGGAGAAGAAGTTGAAGGAAAAATAGGAGCTGAGGAGGAGAGAAAGAGAAGAGAAGTAGAAACAGGAAGAAGAACAAAGGCAAGGCGCGATGATAGAGCAAATAGTGCCCATACAAGTTGAGGAGTCAGAAAAACCGGAAACGAAAGAAGAGGGTGAACAGATGCAGGATCAAGAGCTTGTTGAACGAATTGAGCAACCGATTGAAGTGACAAACATGGAATTGGATCAAGAGCCACAGAATGAAGACACTAACCTTATGTCGTGAGCACCAAAGGTCAACTCTCAGTCTCCACCACCTCTAGTGTCAGAACCAGTCCCGAGCAAGCAAGGAGAAGTTGTTCTCATTGATGATGATCTGGTCATAGATGTGTAAAATCTATCATTTGATGAGTTGCAGAAGAGGATTGTACAGGCGGAGGAAGCATTTCCCAGATGATCACGCATCACCTGCATTCATCAAGGAAAGGGTGATAGTGCCAGATATCAGAAAGCATCCAGTTGCCCTTGTCGATGCCACTTTGGCCTATGCAAGAGCAACAAGATCAAATGTTAAGTTCTTGTTGACCAGGAATGAACAAATGGCAAGGAACTTGCAAGCTGCCAAGTAAGAGGCAGAACAACTTAAAGTGTAGAGTGCAATTTCTGCAATGGAAGAGATGAGGAAAGCAATACTCGCTGAAACAACCATGCGGAATCTCTATGACGGATTTTTCACCTTGCATAAAGCAGTTGTCCGTGTGCATGGCTTACAACAGTGGAGCAAAGAGTTTGTCCAAACTCTCAGGAACATACATGTTGCCATCGCCCATGTACAAGAGTGGACAATGCGGTACAAAGGGGCCCCGCTTCACTTGCCAAAGAAGTTGAAGCCACAAGCAGAGTTGGAGAAAGCAAAAGTCTGAATGTTGATCCAGAACTATGAGTGGCTCGCCCCATTCATTAGTAGCATATAGGCCTCATGTGCATGATTGTACAAGAGTTTGGATGCCATGGTGAGAATGCACAGAATCTCGTCAATTAGTTCCCTCACCCGAGGATAGACCCAAGAACCAAGTCCGGCTAGAGATCGATGGGTACATGGAGCAACTAAGACGAGAGGCCACCAAGGATGACTTGGAGTCGAGTGCACATAACATGCAAAAATACATCGGTGGCTCTATCATGGTCAACAACATGCTGCACATGCTTTGGGACAAGTTGGATACACGTTCCAAGACCAAATACCTGGACGCTATGGAGGCAAGAGTCTACTATCAGAAAGACACCATCAAGCAATTTGGGGACATCATCACACAGTACCAAGCTTGGCATCAATATGTGACCGAGAAGCACCAAGTGGAGGTTGCCGAGTTGGTCTTTCCCCATACTTCAGAGTCATAGTGTTTTGTCTTGTTAGGCCATCTCTAGCCTATTTGTCTTACATGGGTACACGTGGAAAATGTGATATTATTTGTAAATATGTTGTAAGTGAAATTCCAAGTATCATTAATGGAATGTGAAAGGTCATCATGTTATGTAATGATTTATTTGTAAAGAAGTTGAAGAGTTATGAGGGTGGTCCAAGAGTCACAAAGGAAAATGTCAAAGGTCACCCCACCCTTCGTTATAAATAGAACCTCATAACTCATAGACAGGGCTTTTGGCTAGCCTTAGGCTTAGAAAAGACTGGGGAGTATTGTGACGAGCTTTGGCTTCTCCACAGCATAAAGCGAATATACTTCTTTGGAGGAGTAGGTGTTCTTGACTATAACGTTCCACTATTGGGGCTAGTGGTCGTCAATGGTGTATGTATGGATGGAACTTTCACTTATAATATTAATAACAGAGCCAACACGCTTTCATGCATATGTTGTTATTGTAGTTGGACTATTCTGGTTGCTTTAGCAATGTATGTTGTTTAACTTACGCATTTGCTTATGAACTACTTTGTATGAAATTGTACGAATCACGTTGAATGCGTGTTGTTGGATTAATCCATCACTTTAATTTGTGGACTATTCTACATTTTAGCTTGTGATGTCATTCCGCTCGTGTGTTCCTTTCAAGCTAAGTAATATTATAGGTTTCTAAGGGGCACACTTCCTTTTCCCCTCTGTGTGTCAAAACCTTCATGCATCGCACTCAACTCTCCGTAGGGTCACACACTTGCTCTTACCCAAAGTTATCATACTTCTCTCTGTGCACTACCGCGGTTAAGGCATTACACTACCACCCAAAGTTGGGACTCCTACTCCAAATGGTTTCAGGTCTAGTTGGGACTTCTTATCGAGGAGATCCCCTGAATGTTGGTGGGTCCAACACTGTAAATATATTCCCACTCATACAAAAAAAATGAGAAAGATGTTGCACTATATTTTTAGAACTAAACTAACTATTATATGCAGCATTTATTTATTATCCTACTCTACTTGAGAAAAAGAAATTCCTCTCCTCAAGTATATGAGTATTTCCAATGTAACCATGTGCGTAATAGGTATAAAAATGCATTCATACTCAAGTTTAGAATATAATCTTTAATGCATACTTAAGTATGAAGAACCAATTGTTTTAATGATGATGTCAAGAAGTAATGAAGAATGAAGGAGTGGTATGGCCTTGTAAATGCTTGAAACCAACTTTCAACAAAATCAAAATGCTCTTGTTTTACCTCTTTATTTGGCTCATTTAGCATATCCTCCTTTATCGTGTCATGCATATCTAGCATTAGATGATTATCCTATTGTGTGGTCAGAGGATCCACAGAAAGGCATGTCAAAAATTCTTCAATCTCAGGTTCTAATGGTTTCTCCCCATTGGATGTGGTCCATGATTCTTCAGTTTCCTTGACAATTTGGAAAGGGTGAAGATCTTCTTGTGAATGTGGTTCATGGACTTCTTGTTCTTCTATCACTTCTGGGGAGGCAGATAAGTTTTTGACTATTGTCAAGATTGTTCTTCTTGAGAAGCAGAAATCCTAGTTGCTGCTAAGATTTGAGAGGGTTCTTTCAAACTCTTGATCATCCTCAAATATTGCTTTGTCGGTTCCTAATCCTTGTCCTGCACATGGATTAGTGTATGAAATTCTTAAAAAAATCCTAAAGAAATAAGAAGAAAACACACTTAAAATAAATGCAAAAACCAATCATGTACTCGAAGCGCCACCATGCTACTAAGACCCTGTTGTCACCAAGTTATCTGTTCACACAAGTTAGGCTTCTCTTCTTTTCATGAATCAATCTAAAGGAAAACACACTTGCAAAGAAAAAGAAGGAAAGAACGAGGCTTTAGAGCAACCCCACCAAAGTGGATGCGCAGGTTCTTACCTCTTGTCTTATTGTTTTATCTTCGCTGCCAAGTTGTCCCTGTAACTAGATCACATAGAAAACTTATGAAAACAACTATGCTCTAATCCCTTTAGCACCTCCCCGGCAACAATGCCAAAAATGTTGGTAGAATTATTTGTATTCTAATTTCAACGTTTAATTATCGAATTCAGGATCGTAAGACTTAGAGATGCAAGCACAAAAAATGCATGATTAGAGCCTATTCTAAGCTATGCTAACAATTAACACTAGAAAGAACCAATCACTAAGGATTATAACTTATCACTGGATTGTGGGATTCTAAGGCTTATCATGTTTCAAACCACAATCTTTCATTACCGACAGAAAATGTTCATGTGGTTTTATTTATGTAGCTTATTAGGTCTTGTGACTTCAGTGGTTCTAATCTAATAGTGTTGCATACAAAAACTCATTAAACATGTTGTAGAAAAAACTAAATGCCGAATGTTAGTAGCTACAAGCAAAATCATGCTAAGTAAAGCAATAAAAGAGATAACCATTGAAAAAGAAAACAAACTCTAAGGAATAATGCATTGTGACCAGTGTTTTAAAAACTAAACGGCTTGAACCAAAAATCGGTCAAACCAGCCGATTCATTGGCTGACAGGGTCAAACTGGCACAAAAACCCGGTTCAAGCCTCCTCTTCGCCCAAATTTCAGAAAAAACGGTCCTAACCAGTCAGTTTATGGTCAAACCGGTCAGTTCACTGCCAAGGCCACAACGGACCCACGTAGCACGGTTTAGGAAGGTTCCAGGTTGTTCTGGTGGGAAAATAAGGGTTATTTCCGTCCAAAAACACCTTCTCCAAGCCTTTAAAAGGAGGTTACCCCTCTCATTTGCCTCACACATCTTATTTGGAGTTTTGTGGGTTTGATTGGGAGCTTGGAGAGTGTTGAGTTTTCGCTAGAGTAGTCATCTTGGAGGCTTGGAGTTGGAGTTGGAGTGGGAGCTATTTTGAAGATAATTCAGAGTTATCAGTAGAGTTGGCGTCTTCAAGAGGAGGCTAAGGAAGCTAGTTTGCATTTCCAAGCTTTGTCACTCGAAAATTTCCTGATTTCACTGTTATCCATGTATTAAAAAAAATGATGCATTCTATGCTATCAAATTTTGTAGGCTACAACGTGCATTTTTTTCCTAAATTTAGCTTTGGTTTTCCATTTTCTTAGCTGCAATTTTTTTTTAAATGGCAGATTTCTTTGCAAATTTTAATTATTTCAAGCCAGCATAGCTCCAAAAGCCAAGCACAATACATGGGCTCATTGTGATTTGATTGATGGAAAAATGATATGCAAATTTTGCCATAATTCTATTGGAGGTGGGTGTATTCTTAGATTGAAACAACACTTGGCTGGGACAAGAGGCCAAGTAAAGCCATGTGAAGCACCAAATGAAGTGTTAGGTCTTGTTAGGGCAAAATACCTTTCCAAGTTCAAAAAGTTTGAGAATAAGACTAGGTAGAAGGCCATCCAAGATGAAATTGCAAAGAAGAGGGAATTATTAGAAGTCGTGAAAGAGAGTGGGTATGATGATTATGAGATTCATGACTCCTCTTCTATCCCTTCCACCAATGACCCCTTTCACTATGTTCCTCCTTCTCTTGGCCAACAATCAAAAGGAACAAAGAGAACAAACATCCAGAGTTATTTCTCATCCTCTACCACCATTGCCTCTGCTAATCCCACTTCCTCCCAGCCAATTCATCAACCCACTTTGGATCAACAATGGAAAAAACAATGCAAAGAAACTTCTTATTAATACATTGCTAGATGGTGGTATGATGCAGATATCCCATTTTATGTTGCTCACCCACCTTATTACCAAGCTATGTGGGACTCTGTTAGAGCTGCAGGAAAGGGCTTCAAAGGCCCTAGTATGTGTGACTTGAAGGGAGCTCTTTTGCAAAAAAAGAGATTTCTTCCATTGATGAGTATTTGGCTGAATATAGAGATTCATGGCTCAAAACAGGTTGTTCCATCATGACAGATTCTTGGACCGATGGAAAGAATCGCACTATCATTAATTTCCTTGTTTCTTGCCCTCAAGGAACCATGTTTTTGAGATCAGTTGATGCATATGATAAGGTGAAGGATATTTGAGCTTTTGGATGACATTATTCAAGAAGTGGGGGAGCAGAATGTTGTGCAAGTCATCACCGATAATGCCTCAAACTATGTTCTTGTTGGAAAGATGCTTGAGTCCAAATATAGGACCATATTTTGGACTTCATGCGCTGCACATTGCATAGACCTCATGCTTGAGTACATAGGCAAAGTGGAGTAGGCAAAAAACATTGTAGAGCATGCCAAGTGCATTACAAAATACATTTACAACCACTCATGTGTATTGAGTCTAATGAGGAAAAACATTGGGGGCAAAGAGCTTGTTAGGCCTGCAATTACGAGATTTGCAACTCACTTCCTCATGTTGCGATGTCTCAATGCTCAACAGAAAAACCTGCGGAAAATGTTTTCTTCTGATGATTGGACAGAATGTCGGTGGGCTCGTAGGCAAGATGGCAAAGACACCAAAAAGAAGTGTTTGACAATTATTTTTGGAAAAGGTCTGCAAAGCTTGTGAAAATTACCAAGCCCCTTGTTAAGATGCTAAGGATGGTGGATGGAGAAAAATTGGCCATGGGCTACATTTATGAGGCCATGGATCAGGCAAATGAGCAGATATGAGTAGCTTACAAGGATAGGTTAGCTAAATATGGCCGTATATGGGAGATCATTGATAACATATGGAACAATCAAGTCCATCATCTTATACATGCAACTGGGTATTTTTTGAACCCAAAGTATCATTATAAAGCTCAACTAGGAGATCTGCAGGATGGGAAGGTCGGAGCTGGATTGATTGATTGCTTGGAGCGCATGGTCCCTATCCATGCAAACCAGTTGGAAAGAAATAAACAACTTACTCTTCTCAGTATGGCAGCTGGTACCTTTGGAAAAATCTTGGCAAAGATGGAAAGAGATGTGGATCAACCACGTAAGCAATTCCTATTTCTTTTTCTTTTCAAGTTAAATTGTTTACAAATTTACAATTCAAATTATCTATAAATACTTGTAATTTGTAAATATGTAATGAAATGAACTAAGTTACTGATTAATGTCTTTTTCTTTTCAAGTTAAATTGTTTACAAATTTACAATTCAAATTATCTATAAATACTTGTAATTTGTAAATATGTAATGAAATGAACTAAGTTACTAATTAATGTCTTTTTCTTTGCAGCACATTGGTGGGAGTCATTTGGCGGCCAATGTCTTCAATTGCAAAAATTTGCAATTAGAAACTTGCAGTGCTTCAGGTTGTGAGCGTAATTGCTCTGTTTTTGAGCACATACACACGAAGAAGAGAAACCATTTGGAACAAAAATGGTTAAATGATCTTGTCTTCATGCAATACAACCTTCGACTAAGGCGAAACCAAATGATAAACAAAACACCTTATCTAGATCCCATTGGTGTGTGTGTGTGTATTTGTTCGTGTGGTCTCGGGGCTCATTAGGGCCAACCATGGAGCCATTGTTTGTGAAAAATTCTAGACTCTAGGAACCCCTACTACAGCAAATCTGGATCTACTTCACCTACTTGGATTTTAAATTACATTCATCAAGTTATTCTTCTGAATATTGAAGCAAATTACTTCTACAGCCTACACTAATTAAATATTTGATCTCATGAAACATAAAACAGAGCAAAGAACAAGATACATAGGACACACTTATTTTTGGACAGAATAGTCCTCGGACAAACCCAACGCGGGAAAATCGGTGTAGCAGTTCTGAGGGTTTATTATTATTCAGGAGAAATATCTGAATACAACTCTAGGATGGTCATCTAGCAATCCTTTACAGAGAAAATACTGGTGGAAAATTTGATTGAGTTTTACCTCACTTCACCCAGTAGAATTCCCACTGATCCAGCACAAGACTGGCTAACTCCAACTATTTCTGCGTTGGCTCTGCATTAGCCCTGTATCACCTTCTCTGCCCTCTGCGTCAGCTCTCCCAGTTGTTCCAGCAGTTCCCAAAAGTTCCGGTTGTTTCGACAATTCTAGATTCTGCATGACAGTCAGCTTTTCTGTGTCAACTCTCCTAGCTACTGTGCTACCTCTCTGCAAGCTCTCTCCACCCCTCTGTTCTGTATTTTCCGGAAATTCCTTCTCCAGGATTCTCTCTACCCCTCAGCTGCAAGATCTCCCCAATCGATTTTCCTCTTGAGAACTTCTCCCCTTAGAAAATTGATTTCCTTAATCTCTCTGTGTGTGCTACCAAATGAACCCCAAGCCTCCATCTTATACTTTTCCTGTTGAGTCTTCAATGGTCGAGATTAAGTCTCTAATCAACGACTGAGATTAAAATATGACTTAATCCGCCTTCTAGATCGTTCTCACCCATATTTTGATTAATACACATTAATATTTTAAATTCCCTAAGTTTAAACTTAGGAACTCCATTAAAAATATTAATCATTTTAATAAAATACAATCCAGGTGGAATTTCACCAAACGGTTTATGGGTTCTTTAGAACGCATGTGCCTTAGCCGCTCCACCAATTTTCAAGGCTAGAGCACTTCTGATGCTGGAAAGTGCTCTCGCAACAATGTCCACCTGCGTGTTGCTCTATTTCTGAAGCACCACCAATTTTCAAGGCTAGAGCACTTCCGATGCTAGAAAGTGCTTTAGCAACAATGTCCACCTGCGTGTTGCTCTCTTTCTGAAGCACCCCCTTCTGCACTGTTACTGCGACTAACATTGTGTTGTTGTTGCTACTGTACTGCTGCCCATGACACTGGCACTGCCACTGCTGCATCTATATGACAACTCCCTCTCAAACGCTGCATCTGCTATGCTGCTAGCATTGCCACTGCTAACACTGCATCCATACTGCAACTCAGTTGCTAAGAGAAGCAACTGAAAAACATCCAAAATTAACTGAACTTAATTGTGTTCAGCATAATACAATGAATGTTGGAAACTGACTGCTACTAGTCTCTGACCCTCTGAATCTTTTGCGTTGTTGCGGACTTCTGCACTGTTGCCAACCTTGCTCTACGTTGATCACTCTCTGGTCCCAAGCTACTGCATCTGTCCTCCAAACACTCCACTGCATTATCTGACACTAAATCCATCTCGCTACTGTTGAATCTTGGGCTCCCGTAGCAAGGAATTGATCCAAGAGGTGGACTCCTCAAGGATCCTGCCCACATTAGTCCTCCCGACTACATTTCAATATTGCCCCATCTCCCTCCTGGAGATGCGTGGGCACTCATGGCAAACTCATCCTCGTCAATCTTTGTTGAAGCAGCCTTAGGATCATGTTTCTCATCCTTATCCTTTTTCTTCAAAGGACACTGGGATGCATGGTGGCCCATCTCGCCACAACTAAAACATTTCACCTTCAAAATGTCCTTTCGCCTCGGCTTTTACTATCCCTTCGATAAAGTTGTGTTCTCCTCCTCCTCCTTCATCTTTGTGCCACTGCCACTGCTGCCATTAAGGTTGACCTTCACTAGGTCCCTCCTTAACTCCTCCTATTGAAGAGTCGACCACATCCTCCTCCCATGAAGGTAGTTTTCCTCTGCCCAATATGCTTTAGACGAAAACTTGCCATTCATCTGAGACTCCATTTAGGTCTATCCTCACCATCGCAGTTGGTTGAGTGGACCCCACTGCAGCAAGTTGGTCTCTAGTGTTCTGAAGACGCTGAAGATAGAGGTTAAACCCTTCTCCTTTCTACATCAAGGTTTGTTGCAACTTCTGCTCCAAATACATCTTTTGTTGTTCGGAAGAGCCTTCATACAAAGAAGACAAGGCTTCCCATATCTCTCGGGCTATATCCTTGCCCTGCAAGTGTGAGTCCACATGATCTCAAACTCCATCGAGAATGAACCTCTTTGCCTTCCCCTACTCGGCCTTGTACTTCTTCTTTTGATCGTTGTCAGCGGGAACAACTACAACACTTTTGACGTAGGCCTCGAGATCATATTCCTCCAGAACAGCTAAGATTCTGGTTTTCCATATGACATAGTTGGAGGCTCCGTCCAACCTATCCTGATCTCTGAGCCCATGTGATGCCATCTCACCAACTGTCGAACTAACTCCTCTAGTCATTGCTCAGTTGCTCAGCAAGTGAGAAATTCAAACTTTCTGGCGGAAAGTTCTTTGAGGAGAAAATTCCCCTTCTATGTGTCTTCGCTCTTTTCCGACAGATTTTTGCCCCGGCAAAAACTGTGCCCTTCAAGCACTACGTTGAGGCTCTATGTCACTTCCTTTGCCTCTGCAAACTCATGAACTGGAAATCGTACCTCTCTGTCGTCTCACTCAGAGAGAGATTTTCTCGGATCTGCTTCCAACAAGGATTGCACGGATTCGAATTGTTGCCAAGTGCAGCTTTCAACCTCAACGCTTAGCAATTGATCTGCTCTTTCTATTTCAAAATCAATGCTCTGGTACCATGTGAAAATTCCTAGACTCTAAGAACCCCTACTGCAGCAAATCTGAATCTACTTCACCTACTTGATTTTTAAATTACATTCATCAAGTTATTCTTCTGAATACTAAAGCAAATTACTTCGGTAGCCTACAATAATTAAATATTTGATGTCATGAAATAGAAAACAAAGCAAAGAACAAGATACATAGGACACACTTATTTTTGGACACAATAGTCCCCAGAAAAACCCAATGTGGGAAAACTAGTGCAACAGTTTTGAGGGCTTATTATTATGCAAGAGAAATATCTTAATACAACTCTAGGATGCTCATCTAGCAACCCTTTACAGAGAAAATACTTCACTTCACCCGACAAAATTTCAGTTGGTCCAGCACAAGACTGGCTAACCCCAGCTGTTTCTGCATTGGCTCTGTGTCAACCTTGCGTCACCTTCTTTGTCTTCTGCGTCAACTCTCCTAGCAGTTCTGGTTGTTCCGGTAGTTCTGGATTCTGCGTGACATGCAGCTTTTCTACGTCAGCTCTCCCGACTACTGCGCTACTTCTCTGCAAGCTCTCCGCCTCTCTGTTCTGTATTTTCCAGAAAGTGCTCCCGGATTCTCTCTTCCCCCCAGCTGCAAGATCTCCCCAATCGATTTTCCTCCTGAGAACCTCTCCCCTCAGAAAATCGATTTCTTCAATCTCTCTGTGTGTGTTTCCAAATGAAACCTAAGCCTCCATTTTATACGGTTCATGTTGAGTCTTCAACGACCGAGATTAAGTCTCTAATCAACGACTAAGATTAAAATATGACTTGTTCCGCCTTCTAGATCATTCTCGCCCATATTTTGATTAATACCCATTAATATTTTAATTTCTCTAAGTTTAGACTTAGGAACTCCATTAAAAATATTAATTATTTTAATAAAATACAGTCCGGATGGAATTTCACCAAACAGTTTTTGGGTTCTTTAGAACTCATGTGCCTTAGCCTCTCCACCAATTTTCAAGGCTAGAGCACTTTTGATGCTACCAAAACTAACATTGTTCACACCTACAATCTTGGAGTTTTAACCCATATGACCACACCAGGCTGACCATGTGATCATAACATATGACTGTCTCTATATTATGGTTCATTATGACATCATAACTTAGACAAAATCTTAATAAACTTCAAACTACTTTGACTTCACTTGATGAGGGCATGCAAGTGATCAAACTATCATACTGCTTCCTCTAATTCGTGAATGACCTTGCCACTTTCTTAGGCATCCCCTTTGACATCAATGACACTAGTTGTCATCAATGACAACACTATGAGCAATAATCTCCCCCTTTGTCACTGATGGCAACACCACCAAACATTGGTAGTCATTAATGGCAATGGACCAAACTCCCCTTGACATGTTGTTGGGGGCTCCCCCTGAATGGTTGCGAAGATTCTTCCTGCTTGATCCTGCTTTCTCTCCTTTAATGTTTGCTTTATTTCCAAAGCCCTCCTAGACTTCAATGCCTACTTTCAATGTATGTTTTCTCTCTTCCTGAACTTTCCTATGGACCTGATCTTTTGTAAATGAAGTCTCCTCCTAACACCATGCTTCCTGCCATGTGAATCTTCCCATGTCAATAACCTCTCTTCTTGCAAAGGCTTTCTGTTGTGTATATCTCCCTTTTGTATCTTCAACAATTCATCTTGATTGGCTAAAAGTGTTAATATCTATCCCTGAGATGCTAGATCAAGTGTTGCCCATTTTATAGCTTGTTCTAATGGTGGACATGCCCCCTTGTGCATCAGCTTTCTACAAACTTGTTGTCATACAGCTGCCATCATACACTTCTTGTGAGTAGGTTGGGAAACATCAAGCATGAGATATCACCTCCAAAGGACCTGTACAAAACCTTGATAGATGCAAGTGTCCAAGTCTGCTCATCTACCCTATCAAATGGTCATACTCCCTTGCAACATGATTTTCTTGGTCAACCTAATCTCTTCTTTCAATAATTGCTTCCCTAGTAGTGATCATCTCGCCTTGGTTCATTCCCCTTTTCTCCTTCATACTTGGAGAGTCCATTCTCTTCCTTTCTTCAAACTCAAGTTTCACATCATCCACATTCAGAGCATCCTTGGCACTATCCTCGTCATGCTTATCTAGGTTGATCTCCTTCTAGGAGGGAGCCTTCCAATCTTTCTTATGAATTCAAATGCTATTGGAAAATTAAGTCGTGGTCGTGTTACCCATCATTTTGTGGGTGATATCCCTAGGAGAAGTTTTTCTCCAAGATGGTCCTCAGTCGGCAGCCACCAGCTAGTTCATTGTGCCATTTCTCCGCCACCTAAGCCAGCCATGTGGTCCCTCACCCATCTGCCATGATCGTATGTTGGAAGGTGGGCCTTCTGAACCTAAGTATGCCTTGTCATTTGGTAATTGAGTATTGTAGTTTGCTTATCATGGACACTTTTGGGCATGCATTAATGGGGAGATTCGGTGGAAGTAATAGGCTAGGTTTGTCCTCCTATCCCCTAGACCCCATTTGGATATTAACCTTGGATTATAGTCCCGTGGGATCTCGTTTACGAACCATTTGGCTTTACAGATGGTATTTCACGAGAAACCCTGATTTTGGTTGTGTGGTCCCGCTCCCTTATCTGCTTATATTACCCCCTTTCCACTCATTATTACCCCATTCATCATTCTCCCACCTAGGTCCACATTCCTCCACTAGGTCCACATAGAATTAACTCGCCTTTCCCCTTGCCCTCACCTTGGGTCAGATCTGGAATGATGCCCCAGAGATTGATGCAACTAAAAAGAAAGATAAAAGCATATTTGGCCACATTCAACAGGAAAATGTACCGCAAAATGCAAAAGATGGTCGGGTCAAACAAATTTAACACATGGGCAAAAGCCAACACTTGAGCTCTACCCCATCATCATGGCCATCACCCTAGTTTCTACAGGTTCCATGAACCTCCCTCATCATATAAGAACCCATGATTGTCCCAACCCCTGGTGGGCAATGAGCCGCCTTACCATTAAAGGGGGGTACTCACAACTATATCTTATGCATCATGCTCTTACCCCTTGAGCCCCAGGCATTTAATCAAAGAAAATCATAAAAAGGCAAAAGGCATATAAAGAAGGGTAGAAAAATCAAGGTCGGGGCCAATGTTGCACGAAGCGGGAGCGAAGCGGAAGCGGGGACGCCGAAGCGTCATTTTCCAAAAATCTAGGAAGCGAAGCGTCTGCGGAAGCGTCTGCTATATATATATATATATTTTTAAATTTTTTTGCATTTATACTCAAAACAAACATCCCAAATACCAAATTAATTGTAGAAGACATGAAAACATGCATATTTTTGCATATATCAAGATAGATATGGCATCCATGATTCCATTGTAGTTACTAGTATGTACAAGTACAACAATCATCTATATTCTAATTTCTAGCTATTACAAACATACATCAAATTTTTAAGCATATTATAAAACATAAAACGTTTAAGCATATTATAAAACATAAAACATAGAGCATATTATGATTTATCTAGCAAGTGAGCAACTGTCAACATTTGTCATGTCCAAAATTCAAATAATAATGTTTACAAAATATGTCACTTGGTCACCGCCAAGCCAAAAAGGTTCAAAATTCAAATTCACAAGTCTACAAGTCTAATGAGTAATCTATGACAAAAAAGTAGTAGATTGTGAATATATCTACTAATCTCTCCTCCTTCCACCACGAATAGAACGTGGTGGTGGGCCTCCACGTGGTGGTAATGAAGAAGATGGTGCCTGTGGAAGTCGTGGTGGTGGGCCTCCACGTGGTGGCACTGAAGCTGATGAAGAAGAACCCCCTGCTGTTGGTGTTGAACCATGGAACCTAGGAACCAAGGGACCAGATGGGGGTGGGGGTGCCATATCAACACGGTCATCATCATCCTGGAATCGCTCAAAAAATTCATGCAAAAAAAAAAACA
>APFE031643067.1:0-11461 GCA_000404065.3 Pinus taeda | reverse complement strand
ATACAAATAAATGTTTTTGATTAAAGGTTTATAAAGATAATATATATTTTTATTTTATTTTATTTAATAAATATAGTTACAAATTTATATATATTTATATAAATTAATAAGAAATTGATAAAATAGGGGCAGAATAATGTTTTGGGCTCTGACGTGGCTGCAGGCAGGGTGACGCGCGCACATCCTTGCATCTACACAGAGTCAAAATAACATATTTATCTCAGTAAATTTTGGGCTCACGCGATAGATGTTAACATTTCCTCTAACCTATCGGCATTCGGTTCTTGTGCGCATGGTGAACTGACCCTCCTGCGATTTCGGTGGCAGTCTTTGTCAATGTATAGAATGGATATCAAGGAGGAGGCTTTGGATTACTCCCTGGATCCGTTTGAGGGACAGTCTATTTTCGGCAGTCACAGCCCTAACCCTAACATTGAATGCCTGCTCTGAACATGCTAACCTATCTGGGTTCCTTGCCGATTGTTTCACTGCCTAGATCTTCTTCATCGCCCTTTCGGATCACTCTCCTTGGAAACATCGGGCCTGGATTGTCCCCCTCTATCCCCTAGCACTCTCAATCTACTTACCATTGCTTCACCTCCATCGCCCGCTTTCGATCCACTACCCGCACACAACCCTTTGCCCCCGCCTGTTACAATCCTCATATCTTCATCTAACACTAATCCCCTCCCTTCGGGCTCCTTCAACTCACTAATCATAAAGGAAAATGCTTCGACTCCTCAAAAGGATGCGGGATCGGATTCGCTAACAAAACATCCATCGGCGCCACAAACAAGGAAAAGGAAGGTTAAGTACATGAGAACCTTAGTGAAAGACCTCACCATTACTTTCGGCGAAGATATCCCGATGGGCGAGGTGGTGGACAAGGTCAATAGGGTTCTTGTTGGGCATGTCAGAGGAAGAGCATACTCAGCGACCAAGCTCACCAACTGGGTAAAAGAAATCTTGGGGGGCATGCTTCAGGGTTTACCAGATGTTTAGAGCCTAGCTAGAGGTTAGTTCGCGCTGCATTTTTCTAAAGCAGATTACACTGAATTGACACTCGCAAAATACTGGCATATTGAGATGGCACCAGTCCTTCTCAAGCGCTGGTCTCCATTATTCGATCCAGAATGGGACGAGATAGGAGCAAGTCCTATATGGGTGTGTTTACAAGGCCTTCCACTTCAATTTTGGTCTGAAGCAATGTTTATAAGGATCGGAAATGCCCTAGATACTTATCTGGAATACGATAAAACCTATGTTGAGATAAAGAACAGTGCGCTGGCAAGAATACTCGTACACTTGGACACAAGGGAGGGCCTGGAAGAGAAGATTACCCTCAAGTGGAGGCATTATACCAGGGTTTAGAACTTGGATTATGAGGGTGTCCCTTTCCGCTATAGGAGGTGCCAAAAGGTAGGGCATGTATTCAAGGAATGCCCTTTGCTCACGAAACCAGTAGAACCTGTCGGCTCACCAGCACCTCAAAAAGGAAAAGCTACTACTTCGGCATTTGGGATCAGCACCCTGGTCCCTAAACAACTCAATCTTGGTGAATCCTCAAAGGCAGCGGAGGAGAGCCACAATCTTCCATCACCCCCACTGACTCGGGCAAGAGTTGTTGCTGCTGCGGCGATGGCAAAGAAATCGAGTACAGCTCCACTCTCTCCTCCTTCCTCTCATTTTAATTCTTGGTCTCATTTCGTATGTTCATATTTTAATCTATCTACTACGCTATCACTGGCTATGACATGCGATATCTTATTTCCTTCGCCCATCATTGCCTCTACCTCCCCTACCTTGCCTCCGCCCCCATCCTCGCCTGGGGCTTCAGCCATCTCCCATCCAGTACTGCCCCATTCTTATAATCTTCACACTCAGAATTTACCTAATTCCGGTATTCAATCTGGTCTAGGACTATCTTACCCAGGACCTTCTCAAACTACCCGGGGATATAAATCTAACCTATCTAAAGCCATTCAGAAAGTCGGAGCCAAAGTAGCCTCTGGCAAGCAATCCACTATGGAAGGGGTTCTTAGAGCACTGAACACCCTGGGAGGGGTTCCACCATGAAATGCCTCTCCTTTAACTGCAGAGGTTTGGCTAGTGCCTCCAAAAAACTAGCCATGAGGAGGTTAATTGAAAATGAGCCGACTTATATTATAATGCTGCAGGAAACCTTGGGCAATGGCGAATCTATTGAGCAAACCCTATCCATCATCAAACCTGGTTGGCAATTCCACACACTAGATGACATAGGTAGATCTGGGGGTTTAGCCATAGGATATAATCCATGATCCATTAATGTATTCACCACTTGGGGAGGAGTGGGTTTTATTGGACTGGATCTTTTCTCGGCCGAGCTTGGATTATCCATCAGATTCATCAATATTTATGGCCCCTACTAGCGGAGAGAAGATTTCTGGTAGTTCTTTCTTCAAACAAATATGACATCAGTGGATCAGGTAATCATCGGGGGTGACCTAAATTTCTCCATCAGTTATGGGGAATCCTAGGGATCACAAGCCCAAGTTGACCCCATGTCTGAATTCTTCAAAGATATTCTAGACCAGCACAATCTTACTGATATCCCCATGATGAAGCCTATGCCCACGTGGAGAAACCGAAGAGTAGGCGAAGCAGCCCTGACTAGAAGGCTTGACCGATTCCTGATCAAAGTTCCCCTGCTTCAAAGACTCTCTAGATACAGACAGTGGGTCAGGTCTGGGGGAATATCAGACAACTATCCTATCTTTCTAGAGATTCTTGGACTTGATGCCAAGCCTAAGGGCCCCTTCAAATTTAATCATGTATGGTTACAAGATGTGGGATATACAAGTTTAGTCAAGGACTTTTGGGCCTCCCACCCAATAGCAAATCACAGATCAGTAGTTGAAGGTTTCTGCCACAACCTATCCCAACTTAAATATAACCATAGCATGGACAAAGGAAAAAAGTTCAAGGACGATCAGTCGATTATAGCTATTGAAGCGTAGTTGAACAATTTATTGGATGACAGAAATCTTGGCTTTACATCAACAGAAGAAAAAGCAAAGCTAATTGAGCTTGAAAAATAGAAAGAAAATATTCTAAAGGAGAGAGAACAATCATGGAGACTGAAGAGTAGGGCTATATGGTTATAGGCAGGAGATGAAAATATAAAGTTTTACCAAAACTATGCAAAGGGAAGGAAAATAGTAAATACTATTTGGCAATTGCCTCTTCCAGATGGAGAGCAAGCTCACAATTTCTAAAAGCTATATAGATTGGGAACCTCTAACTTTCAGAATTTGTTTAGATCCCCACCAGAAGCTAATCAAGCTAATATCATACAAGTGGTTGGTATATTCCCTAGATATGTGGAGGAGGAAGCTGCGATTGAACTTAATGCACTAGTTACCCTAGAGGAACTTGAAGGGACTTTAAAGTGGTTTAAGAAAGACAAAAGCATAGGTCCAGATGGGTGGACGATCAAGTTCTACCTAGCTTTTTATGATATCCTAGCCTAGGTCATGCTTCAAGTCGTGGAGGAATGTCGGCCTACTGGCAGAATGTAAAATGCTATCAATTTTACCTTTATCGCTCTCATCCCCAAATCTGACTCCCCTGCTTCCTTGAATGATTTCCGACCCATCTCTCTCTACAACTACCTCTACAAGATCATTTCCAAAATCATCGCAAATTGTATCAGGCCTATCCTATCTTAGCATATTCTCCCTGAACAATTTTCATTTGTCGAAGATCGACAGGTCCATGAAGCCATAGGTTCTGCACAAGAAGCTATTCATTCTATCCGATCCAGAAGACTAAAGGGAATCATTCTCAAAATCAATTTGGCCAAAGAATTTGACTGGGTGAGTTGGCTTTACATTATAATGCTTCTTATTCACATGGGCTTCCCCCATCAGTTTACTACATGGATCATGTCTTGCATATCATCGCCCTCCTACAGCCTCCTCATCAATGGCACGATCAGATGGCAGACCATAATTGCAAAAATCATTGCCTCCTATCACAAACTCCTTGAATACTCCCCTCCTTTCCCGCGTAGATCCTCTTCTCCTAATCCTATAGACCACTCCACCTCGTGGGCCTTCTTCGATGGAGCAACCCAACAACACAAATGTGTGTGTGGGGGGGGGCGTTCATTCTCTACCTATCAAATCAACATTACTACAAAATCAAAGATGGGATTGGGCGAAGGAACGAACAATTTCACAAAACTAATAACACTTTGACATCTAATTCATTTTTCCTTCAATCATGATTGTAGAGATATTCAGATCTTTGGTGACTCAAATATCATTATCAATTGGACCAACAAGCACACTAGATATCATGCACACACACTTTTAAATATTCTGGATGAATTGATGCATTTAAAATATCATTTTAATACCATCCTTGTTCATCATATTTACAGGGAACATAACAATTGTGTCGATGGCCTTTCCAAGAAGGCCACACACCTGCCGAGAGGACAGTGGATAATCCATTAACAGAGGGGTACTACAAAGTACCAGTGTTATCACAGGCCTTATATAAATCAGACCTACCATCAAGCGGATGGTCCCTAATTTTTTGCAGAACTACTGGCCATATATGCCGATGTAGATAACTAGTTTATATTTATGCTCAACACCTTGCACAGTGTAAATATGTTTATATGAAACACTATACAACATCATCCTGTGTGATGATTTTTTGGTTTTTGACACGGCCATACACAAGAATGGGTTTGTAGATATTATGGACATACAGATACAATCGCATATGCTGAAAAGCATATACTATATGTAATTTTTCATCATATAATGAAAGATTACGATTTTTCCCGTGGAAAAAATAAAAATAAATTGATAAAATAGAAAAATATATAATAAATATACGTATAATTTTATTTTAAATTATTATTATTAATTAGAAAAATAATTAATATATAAGTTACGCATTTGAAAAAAGTGGAACAAATTTTTTAATTATAGAGATTAACACCATTTTATCATGTAAAGTTTTAATCTCTAGGTTTTGTTACAATATCATGACTTATCAATGCCACATGCCTAAACAACTATAACTCACTTAATAAGACTCTTGTTCACATGACATTTTTTTAATTAATCATTTTAATTAAAAGGGAAAAAAGAGTAAAACTACTAAATTTCAACCTTTGATTGTGTACTACTATGAATATTCTAGAATATTTTGTGGAAGTTGAATCCCTACCATCCACTTAATAATTATTGATAGCTAAATTAAAATCCTTAAGGCTTATTCAAAAATAGACATGCCTATCCACCTAATAAATGTGCACTATCATAAATCACATGGTGATAATGTTGAAAAGAATGGAATCTCTCTTCAACCAAGGCCCAAGGAAGCACCGTATGTTTTGATGTTGTTACATGATTTATACTTTGAAATAGAGTCAATTCATATTGTAGGTTGGCCAAAATTTACCGATTACTTATCAACATAGAAATTAGTGAGAATAAATATAGCATGGAGGTTTCACATTATTGACCAATATCTATCATGTTCATTCATAAAGGAGGTTTTAAAATTGTGAAAAATATAATCAATATATTGTAGGTATTGGGGTTTGGGGGGGGAGGAAATGTGGGTTTGTGAGTATAAAAAAGGGTATCCGGTAAAATTAGGGAATATATATTATAAATATGGATTACTTTTATTAGATATATGTATTAGGAGGAGGATCTAACATAATGATTTTGGAAGAATTTTAGCAATATCTAGTGATATTAGAAGTATTCTTTAATATCTCACCAATGTAGGCACTATGATATGGGTTGAATGAGGGGAGACCCTCTAAAGTGTCAAATTTCCTTGAAATGTAGCAAATGGAAATTATTCTTCTAACTAGATAATTATTAAATGGTTTATTTGCTACGACAAAAAACGAATAATTCACACTGCAACTTCTTCAAAAATAAAATGTTGAGGAAATAAAACTGTTGAGAACTGGGAAATAAAGACCATACACACAATACAAATGACACTATTATTTTTAGACAATTGTCCCTGGAAAAACACAATGCGGGAAAACAGGTGCAACATATGAGGGTTTTATTATTATGCAGTGGCCAAATTTTGAGTATAATGTCCAACTATCAAATCAACAAAATAATAAGGCCAAAACATTTATGAGGCAAATATTTGAACACCGCGCCTGACCTTGCTCTAACAATTGGAAAAACCAGTTGTTCATACAACCTCTATGTCAACCTCTGCATAGTGCTTGCGTAAGCTCTACTCGCTATGCATCCAGAACTGTTGGAATGATGACGTCCTGACTAAATCTGCCTTTGGAAGTGACTCACTCGGACTCTTGGATATTTTCCAAGCCAACTCCACCTGAATCACCTTCTCCTCAGCAAAATCAATCTCCCTTTGAAGCTATATGCACAAATTCTTTGGAAAATGTGGCCCTTCTACTACTAACTCCCTATCACTGACTGCTACTAGTCTTTGCATTACCTACTGAGTTTGTCTGCACTACAACTGCATTGTGCTCCTCATCATCTAACTACAACTATCCCTCGAGAACTGACTGCACCATCTAACACTCGTTCATCGATTACTAAATATTGTGGGCCCATGTAGCAATGGTATTGATCCAAGAGGAAACACCTATGCAATTCTAAACACATGTCTAATGTTCAACACATATCTTAGTGCTACGCTGAAGGGATCCTACCTAGCTTTGTGGAACTCTAGAGTCTAGAGCTTAATGTCTCCCCACCTCTCTCCTAGAGGTATAACTACATACAAAGTGAAATATTCCTTCAACCCGGAGGACAACTGATCAATATTTGTCGAAGCTTTTTCCTGCTCCTTCTTCTCCTTCTTGTCCTTTTTCCTTTGAGGACTCTGGGTACTATAGTGACCAAACTCACCACACTTGAAGCATTTGATCTTCGATAGATCCTTCTTCTTCTTATCTCCTCCATGTGAGTGTTGTCCCTGACTAGGACCTTTCTTTTCCTTTCCCTTTGATGAAAGGGTTACGTTCTCCTCCTACTTCACACTCTTTGATCCTCTGTTGTTGCCACCGAGACTACTCTTCACTAGAGAAAGTCACATCTCTTCATCTGTGAAATCTACCCATCCGGTAGTTTATCTCGTCTAGTGATGCCTTGGAAAAAATTAGCCCACTCCTTGGTGAAACCATTGATGGCTACACACACAATTTCAACTTCTTTTGGCATCTCTCTTACGAGAGATAAGTTATTCTGGATATCCTAAATACTAGTAAGCTATGAAGTAACTCCTTCTCCCTTATGCATCCTAGTGGTTCTCAGTGTCTCCTTCAGGAACATCTTTTGATTCTTAGAAGGACTTTGATATAGTCCTACAAGAGTATCCCACATTTCTTTGGTTTAATTATTAGCTGCTAAGTGTGAGGCTATATGATCCTGAAATCCATCAAGGAACAAGTGATTCTCCCTACCACTTCCTTGTCGTAGTTCTCTAACTACTATGGATCTATAGGTATGTCTAAGAATTATTCTACGTGCATCTTCAGACCAAACTCATCTAGTAGGAATGACATTATGGCCTTCTAAATAATGTAGTTGGATGCACCATCTATCCTTTCATGAGGCCATTTTCTACAAAACTTCATAGCTAGGAAATAAATAGGAATCTCCTCCTCTCCTTCTTAGCTACCTTCTCTACAATTCACACTTCCTTCTAGAATACGTAGTCATGCCTTGTTGGTTTTGCCTCTGCAACTGGAAATTTTGGATTTCCTTCAAGATTGAAACTAGAAACCCTTTGAGAAAAATCCCTCGGTGCGTGCAATTTATCTTCCAACTAGCATTGATTTTTCTACTACAAAATTGCTGCAAAAATAACTACACCCAAATCAAGAATATTCTTTGTGAAAATACTGATTTGCTCCACCGAAACTGCTTACCATCTTCACCACTACTTGCTAGAACTACTGCTAGGCTCTGCGAATATTTCCTATCTTTTGCACTGAAAAATCAACCCCTCTACCTAGTAGTTCGAACTGCCTGGTTGACTTTGTGCAAATATAGATAAATTATTCTTTTGTTCCCACTAAATTGAAAATTTCTCCCTCTTCATCTTTGAGCCTTTGATCTATCAAACTAGCTCTAATACCATGTGAAATTTTCCTTAAAATGAAAAAAGTGGAAATTATTCTTCTAACTGGATAATTATTAAGCAATTTATTTGCTATGACAAATAATGAATAATTCACATTGTAATTTATTCACAAATAAAATGATGCAGAAATAAAAATGTTGGGAACTAAGAAATATAGAGCACACATAAAATAAAAATGACATTGTTAATTTTGGACAATTATCCTTGGAAAACCCAATGCGGGAAAACCGGTGTAGCAGATGAGGGTTTTATTATTATGCAACAATGAAATTATGAGTACAATATTTGGATGCTCAATTGGCTATCCACTTAGGAAAATAATAAGGCCAAAATATCTGACGAAAACACCTCAACACCACCCCTGACCCTACTCCAATAACTAGAAAAACTTAGGTGCTTGTAGAACCTCCATGTGAGCCTCTACGTAGTGCTTGCATAAGCTCTACTCTTTATGCACATGCAACTACTGGAATGATGACATCATGGTTGACTCTTCCTCTGGAAGTGACTCGATTTGCCTCTTAGATATTTTCCAAGACAACTACACCTAAATCACCCTTATCCTTAGAAAAATCAATCTCATTGTGAAGCTATCTGCATATTCTCACTAGGAAATGTGGCCCTTCTGTTGCTAACTCTTTGACAATGGAAAGCTTCCTTCAAACTCACTTTCTCTACCCTTCACTATCTCTACATCCCCTCTCTGGCTTAAATTCTCCTCTACTGAATCACGACAACTAAGAAGTTTGATCTGTACCAAGGAACTCGACCTCAAGTGTGTGTATCTCAAACCGCATCGACCTCCTACTATAATATCTCATTGGCTCACCAACGACCATGATTAAGCCCTCATCAATGACTAAGGTCATCTATGGATTGATCCATATAAGTTACTAGAGAAATTTCACCTTCCTCAATTAATTGTTGTTAATTCATCATGCTTCCTAAGTTAGACCGAGGAAAATTGAAATTATTTATTAATTAACTTAATAAAAACATTTATAGGTGGTTTCTTCTACAAAAATTTATGGTTTCTCGAGCTCTTATGTTTCTAGGCCTCTCTCACAAAAGTAGAGAGTAGAACACCTATTCGGTGCTATAAACATTGACATAAAATGTAGTCCTTGACAACTTCTAGTTACCTATGCTAATTAGGCCCTCATTTCCCTTGATGAGGCTCATCAATAGGTAAACTATGTGGGTCACAATGCCACTCTCCAGCTTATTAAATTGTCTCTTCTCACATTTATTTACATATTTTGTTATGTTCTTCTTACTGAGAAGAGTAGAAGTGAGTTACTATGTCCTATGGCGTAATATGTGTTAAATGCAGGAAATTGGAGCAATGTTAATGGTTGATTACTGAAGAAACAAGGTCATTGGGGTGTCCTTCCAGTGAGATCTGGAGAAGAATCCTTTTCTAGAATTCTAGGAAGTTGTTGCTTTCATTTCAGTTGGGGCTGAAGATTAAAGAATTTATTAGAAAAGAATTCAGTTATTTTTGACCCGGAGGGGGTATTCCACCTAAAATTCTTGTGTCTACTTTGTTCTTTTATTTACTATTATTACTGCATAAACATTAATAATAATTGAAGATTAACTAATTCTCTAAAAATATTTAAAAGTGCTTATTGCTAAGAAACATTGATTCAACCCCCCTCTCAGTATTTCCAGCAAAAGCTAACACTTCCTCTTAGCGAGGAAGGTGTTCTTTGTCTTCTCCACCCCACTACTATACCCATCAACCTGATGAATATCCCGAAGTCTGTAGATAGAACACATGATGTGTCGATGTCTAAAAATTTTGATACAACTAGCTGTTAATGTCCATCAACACTGCACATACTCTTATTCATCTAGTAACCTTGTGGTTAAACTACCCTGCATTTGAATTGTTGCTAACACTGCACTGTGCCTACTTGCACTATTGTCAACACTTCATTTGTTGCATATGATCTCATCTTGTTGTTGTTGTTGTTGTTGAAACTACTACAACTAAGAACTGATCTATGGTTCCACTATGTCCTTGTATTGCCTCTGCAACTGTCTCTTGAGTCTCTTACTGTAACTAGTCTCTGCATTTTCTACTGAGTAATTGTTTGTGCTCATATGTCTCTACACCCCTTTAGTAACTAACTACAGCTAGTATTTACATTATCTCTAAAGATCTGACTGCACCTACTAACATTGGTCCTCCTGCCACTAAAAATTGTGGGCCTTTGTAGCAAAGGTAATGATCCATATGAAGAGTATGGTGCAGGTGTTGTTTCTCTTCGATGGACCCTGCCTAAACTAAAAATTTTAAATTATCATGTTGCTCCTCCATCTAGAGGTATATTTGTTATCAATCCAAACTCCTTCAACCTAGAGGTCAACTCACCTATCTCTACCGAAATTGTTGTCTGTTGTTCCTGCTTTTTTTCCTTCTTCTTCTTAGGACATTGAGCTTTGTAGTAACCAAACTCACCACCCCTAAAGAATTTGATCTTTGACATATCCTTCTTCTTATTCTCTCCTCCCTTTGAGCCTCTTCCAATACTGAGACCTTTCTTCGCTTTCCCTTTAGATGCAAGGACTACATTCTCCACATCTTTCTCAACCTTTGGCCCTTTGCTACTACTGCCAGTAGAACCTTAAAAAATATTGAGCCTTAGCTCCTCTTATGTGAAATCAAACCATAAGAATTCCTAATCAGGCAATTTATCTCGTTAAGTGATTCCTTGAATGAATGTTTCCCACTCTCTGATAAACCCATTTAGTCTTATTTGCACAAATTCATTATCCTCTAGTTTCTCACTACTATTACTAGCTCATAAAATACATCTCAAATTAGGTGAGATAAGGAGTCACACCTTCACCCTTCAACATTTTTTTGGTCATCAACTTCTCCTTAAGAATTATTTTATGATTCTCTTCTCGATAATCATATAGCTTCACAATGGCATACCACATTTCCTTTGTTGTTTCCTTATTTGCAATATGTGGAACAATATGATCCCGAGCTCCATCTAATATCATCCTCTTAGACTTGGCCATTTATTTCTTGTAGGTTTCCTATTGTTGAGAATCCGTCAGTATGGAAATAACACTCTCCATAAACTCCTTCAGCCCATGCTCATCCAACAAGAAACTCATCCTAGCCTTCCATATGCCAAAGTTAGAGGCTCTATCAATTCTATCCTAATATTTGAGACTTGTTATGGCCATCTCTGTGAAAAACAAAATTGGGAAATAGACTGGAATTAAAATCTCTTTCCTATGACCATGCTTTTGCTACTCGCACTTCCTTAGGAAATGCACAACT
>APFE031643066.1:11237-23958 GCA_000404065.3 Pinus taeda | reverse complement strand
TCCAATTATAATATTTTAAAAATACCCTTGTAACAAGGTAAATATATTTATTTAATAAATATCTTAATTTATTTATATAATCTATACAAATATAATTTAGTAATTTATTTAATAATTTATATTTACTAAATAATCTATATTTATTTAATAATTAAATTCTCCAATATTATAATAGTTTAAACCTACCCCTGTAATTAGGTAATATATTATTACAAATAAGGGTTCAAAATTTATTTATCTATCGTAAAAAAATATAATATACCAACTATTTAAAATAAACTATTTAAAAACTATATATACACTAGAAATAATACCTAGATTGTTATAATGGTAGGTAAATAATCTATTTCCATTAATATATTATAGTTATGATAATAAGTTCGATAGTATGAATTCAAATAATCTTTAGCTTAAAATGATAATTAATTTAAACTAGATTCATTAATTGTATATTAATACATATATATAACGTTATAATAGTCTATTATAGGATAATATTATTAGTATAATATTTATAGAAATCAAATCTATATAAATATATATATAATTGAAAACAAGAAATAAGACAAAAATAATTAAATTACTTCTTGATTATTAATAAATTTAATTGTAATAAGGCTCGACATTACTTTAATAAAGATCATATTAATAGCCAATAAGGCGAATGATACTCAGAATTAAGATAATAGAAGGGAACACATTATATTAATTCAATATAATATTAGGAAGGTAAGACTCACGGAAGAGAATATAAATAATGATTAAAAGCTAACTATAATTTTTTTTTTTTTTTAAGAACCCAAGGGGAAAAAAAGGACCAACCACAGAATCTACCCCGAGGCCTTATAAATGAGGGATAGAGGAGGCTTGGGCTGGGACCCAACAACTGCTAATCTTCGAAACATCATCCCTATTAAGATTCCTCAGCCTTTTCTCAATCTCCAGGGCTTCTCTGAATTTTCGATGGTGAAACTTCGCAACTTTAGCAATGACTTGAGCCTCTTCATATTATTATTCTCTGCATTGTAGAAATTATGACAATTTGAATCTGAGTCAAATTGTGATTCAACTATCGATTATCAAATTCATTATATAGTTTTTTATTTTTCTCTCAAATATTTTATATTTTTTAATTATTAAAATATTTTTTTAAATGTATAAATTTATTTTGGTTATGAATTAAAATGATTAATTGGATTAAATATGGGCATGTTGAGATGACTATTATTTTATTAAAAAAAATAAATATTAGCGATAAAAAACACAGATGTCAGGTTTTTCTGTTGGGTAGTGGACAATTCAATGTTTTCAGTGTGTTTCGTGACATGTACTTAACTCTCTCTCTCGAGGATTCACTAACTCCAGCTATGCCTTCATTTACTAACACCTGTGGGTTTTGGGTGTAACGATAATAGTTATTCCAACAATTGGTATCAAAGCCAAAGGTCTCGAGTTCAAAACATCACCGACTCACACTTGTGGGATATTGTTAGGCATTGGATAATCTAGTGTTTTGGGTGTGTTTTGCGGTATGTGCTTAATTGTTTATCGAAAATGCATTAACTTTGGCCATGCACCCATTTACTAACACCAACAGGTTTTGGTGTAATGAAAATCCTGATTCCAACATTTTGGTTGTTTTGGGATTGATGTACAAGTACCTGAGGTATCCTTTGAACATTATGCCAATTTTATGGTGTGAGTGATAGCTAGAAGTACATGAAGTATCATATGAAAATAATGTCAGTTTTATGGTGTGAATTTTAAGTTGTGAGTCATAAATAGAAGATAAGAATTTGATGGCATTGGTAATTATATTAGACTAGATCCATTTTAAATTAAGATCAATCTAGAGTAGAAAAAGACTAAGTCTCAAATTACTATAGATGCTTTTACATTTTACAATAAATTTCCTCAAACTTTTAAATAAGTTTTATTATAACCAATACAAAGACTATGCAATACCATAAAGTAGTTTTAAATCACCGAAAAAAATTAGACCCCCTCTCAATGCCCCAATAATTGATACACCCTTAACATTGTGAAATTTGTTTGTGTTGGTGAAATTATCAATCCCCTCAAATAATTCCAGAAACCAAAGAAGTTGATTGCAGCACTAAGGCTGTAAAGATTCACTTATAGTGATACTTTCTTCGTTCGTCTTATATGTTGTGAAATACACTTGTTCACGTGAATATGGAATAAAAGGGTTTTCTATGGGGTAATATTTTAGATTTTTTATTATTTTTTAAGTTAATTTAATTTAAAATTGTCTTGTTTATTCTCAAAATGAGTTAACTTTTATAAATTTGTATATTTTTAATGAATAAAAATAGACCAAGCAACTAGATGGCAATCTTGACCATTTTTTATTTACTGTTTTATAAAAAGAAAGTGCAGTTATGAAGTTATCAGTAAATCATTCCGTGCATCCCACGGAACATCATTGACATTGTTCAGAAGAAATTCCATTAATGACTATTTCATTGAAACTTTTTTATAGAGTCTAGCGTTGTTTGGGGAGAGAAAGGTGTTATCGGTTGTTTTTAAAGATGTTATTTGTAGTTGTTCAAAGGTGTTTCTTGGTAAAACCTTGGGTCAAGAGAGAAAGGTGTTATGAGTTGTTTTTAAAGATGTTATTTGTTGTTGTTCAAAGGTGTTTCTTGGTAAAACCTTGGGTCAAGGTGTTATTGGTTGTTTTTCAAAAGTGTTTCTAAAGTTAAACATTTGCTCAATGTGGTATTGGTTGTTTTGCAAAGGTGTTTCTTGGTAAAATATTTGTTCAATTCTTTTAATATATTGTAATTTTTTTTTCCTAGCTTTTAAACATTTTTCAAATCTTTTTGCAAAACAAATAGTTTATTATATGATTGATCAGTGTAGATATTGCTAGTTTTAAATGCAAATTGATGTTGAAACTATGTTCTTGTGTGAATGGTTTAGCTTTATAATAATCAATTTTACTTGTTTTTCAGGAATTTTTTCATTTCTCTCAATGGCAATGATGGTAGTAATTTCTATTGTATTTTTATCTCAAAAATTAGAACAAAATAATAATCTCTTAAAATAATATTTAAATTCAGGAGAATAATTATTATTAGCTCTAATTTGGAAGTATTTTAATTAATAAGTAGAATAGTTTTTTAGTAAAATATAATTTCTAATAAAATTATAATTTTTATTGTGATTTTGGGTAAAATTCACCTAAAAAGTACAAGATTATAATTTATAATTTTATTGTGATTTTAGGTAAAAATTCACTTGAAAAAGTATGGAAAAAATGTCTCTGCTAATAATAAATGCTCAATAGTACTTTCAGAAACGCTCAATAGTACTTTCAGGTTGACTTTTACATCATTAAAAATATGTTAAAGGGGGACTTCCAGAAATACATGTGAAGAGATCAACTTAACCCCTCAACAATTCGAATTTTAGTTATTTGAGAAACTTTAATGTGTAGTCCAATTTTCAGCTTTTATAGGTTAAACACGACTTTTGGTTTACCGGCAGTTTAACTTGTTCAGCTTCTTTAATGAATGCTACTTTCTGATGTTTTCAAATCATATCTTGAGAAACGTTGTATTTCGTTACCATCTGAGAAACGCTTCCTCTCACAGTCACCCATAATGTATAATGTTTCGGTAATGTTGATAGCAACTCCAATTAGTTGCTTTAGTCCTCAATCCATTTATTGGAGAATTGTGATTTGTTTAAATACTTTGATGTCCAACATCTATACCGTCTAATGTGTTCGATTAGTTCTCTTCAATTCCCTGCTTCATGGGCTCCCGACGGTATTCGACAATTGTACAGTCGTGACCCGTGTTCAAATTTTAACACGTCACAGCCCTTTTGAAGCCTTGAAGCCCTTTAGCACATCAGAGAAGTGATTAGTGAAATTTACCAGTCAAAAGAAATTTAAATTTTGATTTTTACAGGTTGTTTTTAAATTTAAATAATATTATAAAATGACCTATGAAGGGCTACCTCCATAGGAAATTTCAAAAAATTCTAGTTCTCTAACTGATGTAACACTCTGAAGTCTGCAGGAGGTTCTCGCAACACTCAAGAAAGTGCAATGGGACATAATGGAGGTTGTTCATCCATTCCTAGACCATCACTGATAATGGCAGCACTGATAGGGTTAGCAATCATGATATGAGGTTTATGTTTGCATTCGTTGATAATAAAGGTTTCTTTTCACATTCATTGATAGCAGAGGAGAAGTAGTTATGTAGTGGTATCCGTGAACATGGCATATTTTGTAAGTACCGAGATTTAGAAGAAACAAATGACAAAAGACAACATTAACGATGACTAAGATAGATTATTTTGAGCCTGTGAATCTTGCTTACATTGATTTTTCCAATCCCAACCTTACTGCCAGTGCAACACAAGTTTGCAAGGTATTTTCAACTCTCAGTTTTAATTTTCAACTTTCATTTCCCTAGCCTTTCACTCATTTCATTGATTTAGGCGGAACCGATTGAAATTATTATGTATGGAATGGTTGGTTGATCTTTATATAGTCATGTGTAGACTCTGGAATTTTTTTATATCATCCATCATGTCATCGATGAAGATTTTTTGGATTGTCTTTGAGCAAAGTTGATGGATTTTTTCCCTTCCTAAGGAGGAAATGATGAAATTGTGGCGGAATGAAAACCATTAGAGGGTGGAAGTGAGTCTCCAATTGAAAGGGAATAGTCCCAGCTCTGCCAGAGACACACAACACAACAGGACATGCGCAGCTTCCAGCAGATTAGTCCACATTGATGTGGTAGTCACAAATGCACAATGAAGGGATAGCACGTACAACACTCAACGGAGTAGTCCGCGCGAGTGTGATGGTCATTATAACAAGTTTATGGAACGGTTATGTCTAGTGTACAACAAGGCAACCCACACGAGAAAGAAAATGTTAACAACTTATACAACAAATTTTCATAAACATATGTATTAGAACAACCGAAATAGTTCAAATGTTTTAGCATAGGTTAAAGAAACATGCATTACGAGTGTTCAAAAATTAGTCTTACAAACAATTACAATACATGTGTGAAAATGTGTTGGCATGTTATCAGGCTTCTGAATTAAGAGAAAGTTCCAAGACACATCGTTACACCATATATCACTAACCCCATAAGTGGGCTGTTGGAGCCACTACTCACTCCTCAAAGAAAATACGATAGACTCGCAAGGCTATGTGGGAGGAGCCAAGGTGAAAAGTATTTTGCATGTACAAATGAGGGGTATTTATAGCCAAGGGTAAAACTGGCCTTTGTGATTGTTCGACCTCCCTCATGATCGTTTGACTTATTTGAATATTAAACTTACATGGCCCTTCAGAATACATGTGGGTCTCTTTGACTTCCACGTTACATTACATTGATTTACAATAGTATGGCCCACGATAGTGATGTCACCGAGATGACTCATGACACGACTCAACATGACAGTGCTGGTATGTTAATGCTACTGCTGGTGTCTATGTTGAGCTCCAATGTTGCTGAGTGAAGGATGTGCTCTTGGTGTATCATAGCTTCACCTCCACATGGAAAGGTGTTTGGAATTTTTAATGGCCTTGGTGTTTGTTTGATGTTGCATGTGCACGTAGCTCCTTCACTTGTACTTTGGCATGCTCCACTTGTTCGTCCATTCATGAACAAATCTCCTTGCATGTTCTATCCTTTTTCATCTAGTTCATCATCGTGTCATGTCTCGTCCATGTACCTGTATTTGTAATCACTCGTGATGAGACGATATCAAATCCAAAAATATCCTAGTCTACCATAATGAATTATATTTCTCTTTCGGATGTAGGTGACCGAGAGAGAGGACAAGGCTCTTGAAACTATGCAAGGCAGATTTCAAGCTGGGATGCGAGCTCCGGGTACTGCCGGTGAAAATTGTGCAGAAGTCATTGGGCAACTGAGATGGACAATCTAGATCAGCAATGACTATCCGCGGGATGTGGCACGGATGCAGGGAAGATCGGCAAAATGTTTTAAGGGAAGAAGTGCAGGCAAGAAAGAGGATTGGCAGCAAAAATTCTACAATTTCTCGACGGAGCTGGCAACAACTTACAGGAGGCTTGCTTGGAACAAATGCATAATTTTTTCAAGGAACTAACAGCGGGCTGCCGGAGTGCTACTGGCAAAAAATGTGCAATTGCTGGGAGGATGGCCTACTTAACTTCCCTTTGTAGTTTTTGAGTTGAGCGAGATGTTGGGCAACTGGATGTCTGCTCATGAAAACTGCACAATTTTCCAGGTGAGCAGCAGGCCGGCTAACTCGGTGACTGACTGGAAACACTATGCAATCTTTTGAGGGAGACAATAACAGACACAGGGTGTCTATTTGGCATGTCTGTGTAGTTTCTTCAGTCCGCATAGTGGGCATGCTTTCCAAATTTTGCACAATTTTTTGGGGGAGTGAGGCTCAGGGTCACTGCCTAGTCAAACTCTCTATTTGACCAGCTAGAGGCTTGGTTGATGTGCTTGCGGGCAGCGCAGATTGAAATGGCTTGCTGGGAAACTTCTACGATGTTCTCGATGACAGTTGTTTAAGTTGATTCTAGGGTTGCGCAGTGCAGTCTGCTTGGGAGGCACCCTGAAACTCAGGTCGATTCTGGGCAACAATACATAATCACTTAGAGCTAAAATTATGCAATGCACCTCAGCGGATGTCCAGCTGTTGGAGGATGGTTCGGTCGATAGAGATTCAACAAAATTATCAAGTGTTTGAACGAGTGACTTCGTACATACGCAACCTTGCTAACTCACACTCAACATGACTTGACGACAAGACACCTCAAACCATCAAGACAATATATACTTAGTGTGACTGATCGGCGGTGCGAGCGACAAGTGTTACACTTGTGATAGATTGTTAAACGACCACGAAGATGCTTGCGCGACAATGCATACAACTTTGTGTGTGAGTGCAACGAATGTTTACATAGCGAATACAATTTGTAGACATGAAGCAGGACCTTGTGCATAGCCAGAACATGGCTGCAAGCATGACATTGTCACCAACATGCTAAAATATCTTCGTTGAACGGTCAAGTGAGTAGGATGCAAAGACTCAACATGAGCTCACAGGATGAGCCCAATTTTGCAAACATCAAGAAAAAATCCAAGGAATGCTTTGAAAGTGGATGCATACCAAAATTTTGGAGGGTGTTGTAGCTGATACAACAACTTCCCTGGAGGTTGTGGGTTGGAGCCCTAAAACATCTTGGGTTACTTGGAGGCTATGGGTGAGATGGTAGTCCAAGGAGCCATAGAAAACTTGGGAAAATATAAATATTGAGTTGTTTATATTGAGGGTAGAGGTGATTCAGTCTCTGGAAACCCTTGTTAATGATATTGAGGGTAAAGCTGGTTTAGTCTCTAGAAACCCTTATTGTTGATATTGAGGGCAAAGGTTGTTTAGTCTCTAGATTCCCTTGTTGTTGATATTGAGGTAGGAGGCAGTGTAATATTCAAATTCCCTTGTTGCTTTGGACGAGAAGAGAAGAGAAGGATTTGGGTGTTTTCCAATTTTGGGAACTCATCTAGTGTGTGTATGGAAAGAACAAATGACAAAGGACAAAGATAGAAGAAAAGGACCATTTGAAAGATAAGTATCAATATTTTATTTGAATTTTAATTATGCACATAATCTAGGATTTTGAATTATTATGGTTGAGTTTTGATCTAACTGGATGTGATGTGCATATACACGATGATTTGATCAAGGAGCTAATTTGACTTCTTGTGATAAGAAATAAATTGAATTGCAAGTGTACCTTGTTGAAGAACTATCAATGAGGTGTGATTTGAATTTATTTCAATTCCTTTTGAGACTAATGGAAATTATGTGCTTGGTACAAGAAAGCATAGAAAATGCCTAGTTTGGGTAGCTGGAACTAACTGTAAGAGAGTTAGCAACAACAACAAAAGGAATTAGAGCATGAAATATTATGTTAGTAAAGCACTTCAGGAATAGGGCCATTGGGGGACATTGATACCCATTAGTGTACATTGATTTCCATAAGCATGTTATGAACAATATGATAGTTTTGAGGTAGGGATACGCCTTGGTTTTTGGACCTTCCAATGGGAGGAAACCTTGAAATGGGATGGATTGTCCAAGGGACTGGAAAGCAGACAAGGGGATGTTGGGGAACTTGGGAGGTGAGTGACTGCACTGAAGGGGGTGACCGAATATCCTGAGAAACTAGAAGGTAGAGAAGGGAAGTTCGATGAATAATTTTTTTGGTCATTAGCATTGTCAGATGGAATCAAAAGCACATTGGGAGTGTGCATGTGAATAATGAGTCGATAACTATTCGCTGAGAGAAAAGGTAGTGCAAGGATTGCACCACTAGACATTGCAGGAAGTCTTTGATTTTGGTAGTGCATTTTGGACTTCCTAGGAAGGAGGTGAATCCTAGTTCTAATTTGTAGGATGGAGGCATGAGCCTTTGGATTCCCTTGTTGATGATGCAGGCATTATATCATTTTATTTGTTGGTTAGAGAAAATGTGTATATGTATATATGTGTGTATGTTATTGTAAATATTTTATCATGTTATATTTATAAATCTCCATAAAAAATATGTTTATTTGTTGTTTGAAGCAATTGTTAATAAGTATATATGTGTTTTTCATTGTAAATATTGCATCAAATTGGGTTTATAAAGCTCCATAAGCAGTAGTAGTCATGTTTTCAGTAGTGTGGTACATTATAAATATTACATAGAGTTTTGTTTATAAATATCCATAAGTAGTATGTTTTGTTGGTCATAAGTGTCATAGAGCACTAAGGATGATGTTCTCCCAAGGTGGAGGGGTTTGTAACAACCTCAGGTTGATATTCCATGTAAGTAAAATAAGACCAAGGTCATGGGACACGTATTCCAAGCTGAATGGTGGGAAACACTACAGTGGGCATCACTTGTGGTTTATTAATGACTATGGAAATTGGTAAAGGAAAAGAGGTAATAATTGTCTTTTAATCATCAGAAATAAAGGAAAATAGGAGAAAAAGAAGGTGAGGAGACACAAATATGCATGCAAGGGAATTAGAGGAAAATGAAGAAAATTGAAACATTAATGATATTAAGGCATTAGAGAAACAATTCACAATTTGGCTCTCATACACTCTAGCACACTTAGAGAATTCTTGGGGCACTCTATCATTCACTTGGATTTGGATAAAGGAAAGCAAGCAAGAAAAGTACTAGCAAAGGAAGGCAAAGGACAAGTAAATGAAAGTAAGGGAGTGTAAGGAGAAAGTTGGATGAACGACTTCAGCAGGAATATTTTGCAGGTAACAAGTTGCATGTGTGATTTCCTTGTTGGTATGTGAATGCATGGTACATGCACTTAATTTCTTGGTCTATTTGTTTTTGTTGGCATGGGTTTTGTCTAGTTTGATAATGGTTTCAACCTTGCCTTGCCATTTTCTGAATAGCCATAGTGTGATGTGATTCATTTTTGGTTGAGTTTTTGATTGTCAAAAGGTTTTGGATCTAGTTGAGGTGGACTTAGGAAAATCCCAAGAGTTGGGGAAGGATATGGTTTTCTTCAAGAAGTCCTCAGTAGGTGGGTGGAGACAAAAAAATTCCTCTGAGTATGGTGAAGAAATTCAGAGGCATCAGAGCTTGTTTTGGTTTGGTGATCTTGGGACTGGTTTAGGTGAGATCATGGTAGCTTGAGGGAGGAGGTTGTTTAACCTTTGGAGTCTGTGTTTGGTTATGTCTTGGTTTATCTCATGAGAACCCACATTCATTCTTGGAATATGGCACGGGGGTGATTGGTTGAAAGAGAGTTTTGGTTTAGCTCAATCTATGGTTGTGTAGAACATGGAAGTCCCTCACTTTGTTGGATTTTTCATATGTTAATATAATTTATTTTCCCTATTGTGATTTATGAGCACATGTACTGGTTATTATGTGATCTTATGGATGATTTGTCATCGTTTCTATTCTGGTTATATATTAGTGAAATGCATGGTTCTATGATGTGATCTGGTAATGGATCTTGTTCATGATGTGATAAGTTATTGAATGGTTTATGAATGCATTGGCTAACAAGTGTTGTTGCAACTAGCTTGAGAGCGAATAGAGCCTTCTTGGTGGTTCTCTGATGAAGTTCAATAACTTATTATCAGATATGCATTCATGACCTGTAGCTTCTATCTTTATCATATGTTTGATGAAATGAGTATCATGTAATAGGAATGTCTAGGTCAATATATTTCTCAAGTTCTAAATGGTATGCATTTTTATCATCTTAGTTATGTTTTAGGAAAGTTATAGGAAGTTCTAGGTAGTGGTTTGGAGGCTAGCCAGAAAAAATGGCACAAATCTTCTCACTGTTGGCACAAAACTAAGGAATTTGGTTCATAACCATTGGTAGGAAGGCAGGATTATGGGTGCAGTTGGAGCCCCATAACCCCATGCAAAGTGTTTCAAGGGTGTGGTTTGGGTGTTAGGATTGTGAAAAAGTATTTCCATCTTAATATCTGATCATCAAAGGTTTTGGACTAACTTCTAGGTGATTTAGCGCTATTGAGAGGTATCAATAAGTTTTGAGATTGCAAGTCCCACTTCCACAAATATAAATTGGAGGTCAGGACATGTTATAGTAGAAATCAGCTTGTGTTTACCTTGAAGTGCATTTGCAAGCAGGTAAATGTGGGAGGGGCATTTACAATCTCCTAGTGGCTAGGGCAGAGTATAAGGAAAAACATAAAAACCTCTGCTCAAAACCTATGCCACCTGAATGTTCACCTTCTCTAGATATTTTACATTCCTCCAAACCTATACTATGTTAACTAACACATATATAAATGAATCAAACATGTCTCCCAAGTGCTACTACTAAATTGACCTAGAGGCCAACAAATAAGATTTGACAAGACTGCAAAAAATTCCTCTACTCTCCTCTTACAACTGCACAAGTTTCAACAACTATGAAAAACACTAAATCACCTCTGCAACATCATCATCAGGCCAACACACTATTGCAACAAGTCATCCTCTAGTTCCTGCACTAGGTCATGAATAGGAACATAACCATCACTAGCACATGAGAAACCATCAATCACATTGGTGGGATGACATCATATAGTTGACATCAGTGCTAACATAACCAACTCAATGCCAACACAACCGGTTGCAACCATACTACAAGGAAAGCATTAACACATAAAGTAGATCACCATAGGGTTGACATCAATGCCAACACAAGCTAGTTATCATCATGATATGAATGCCATCATTAACAAGTTGAACCATCAACACCATAATGCCAACAATATCCCCATTTGGCATTGATAGAAACCACACACAATCTCAAAACCATCATCTCTTCGAACACTCCCCCTTTGATATCAATGACAAAGAGTCAACTCCATCTAATAAGGCAACAATAAATGAAGCACAAACATTGGAGCATGTGATCTTACATCCAACATCCATATGGCTAAAAACCTTATGCAGATTAATGATCATCGATTCCTCTCACATCAGTGCAATAAGCAACAAATAAACCAATCATCAAGTAGTCTCCTATGAGAATCATATCAAGCCATCATCTATAGCAGCATCAAAAATAAGCTCATGAGGCAACCATAAGCAACATCAATGAACAAAATCATAATAGAAACTATGAGAAACATCAAGTATATGAAACAATATGCACATTAGGAATCAACCAACACTCTCCATAGTAACCACATAAAAACAACACCAATAGCCACACATCCTCTCAACTCATATCATGAGGTCAAAGCACAACCATTAAAGCATAGCATGAGGTATGTAATGAACTCATTCAAGAAAACCATAACGAAAACAATGGATGGCTGAAGTAAATAGGAAAAAATAATGCTCCCTTTGAACATATGGCATCTCCAAAATCAGCTCCAACCTGCAATGAACCATTTCCGCCACAAACATTGCTTCCTTGCGAAGAAAGAAGCACCATATGGACCAAGAATCCACATGACCATGACTCAAATGACATATATATTGATAAATACATGGTTATAGGAGTGACATAAGACCTCATACATGACTCACATAGGACCATAACACGACCTCATGACTCATAACTAGATGACCAAAGATAGATACAATAAAATTACATGTCTTGATGAGAAATTTCCATGGATATATCAATAAATACATAGCTTCTATGAGACTCTCCTATGGATCAATGACTTAAATGCATGATATATCATGACTATTACATCAACATTAGCCCATACATTTGGCTAAAAAATAACTCATAAGGCTCCTCCTAAATATGCCCATTACTAATGATGACTCAACATACTAATGACTAGACCCTCTACCAACATTGAAAGATGAATCGATAACAATATGTGGTTGTAATAATAACCATATAAAAACCCATACATGACGTCTCAAGTCATCTCTATACATACATCTTGTATCAAGATCTCATTCTATTCATGGTCGTACAATTTTTCAACCAGTGTCCTTGAAGACCAAAAGCATATATATGGTTGAAAAATGTTTGTTTGTTTGTTTGTTTGTTTGTTTGTTTGTTTTTGTTTTTGTTTTTGGTTTTTTGTTGTTGTTGTTGTTGTTGTTGTTGTTGTTGTTGTTTTTGTTTTGTTTTGTTTTGCTTTTTTGTTTTTTTGTTTTTTTTGTTTTTTGTTTTTTTGTTTTTTTGTTTTGTTTTTTTTTTTTTTTTTT